>JAKOGI010000014.1:1287500-1325000 GCA_029747015.1 Carnegiea gigantea | reverse complement strand
ATTTCAAGATGAAGAGAATAAACACTTAATATGCTTAAATTGGGGGGGGGGGGCGCGGGAGGTTTGGTACATTGAACAATACAAGCGTAATGACTAGTTGGGAAATAGAGGTTGACAAATTGATGAAATTGATTGAGAATTTGAGATTGGTAAAAATAGAATGAAGTGGATTGAAGTTAGTATTTTTTTTGTTGAAGTGGATAAAGTGGGTTAAAGTGAGTTAAAGTTAGTTGAAATGGGTTAAATTTGAAAGAAGTTGGTTGGGGTGTGTGTGTGCATATATATATGTGTATATGTATGTATATACGTATGTATGTATACACCCCCCCAACACACACACACACACACACGTATATATATATATATATATATATATATATATATATATATATATATATATATATATATATATATATATATATATATGATGGGTGTAAGTTGATTAATGTAAAAAAGTGAGAATGATTTTTTTTGGTTTAATTTTTGGCACAATGTTTCTCAAAATTTAAAAAGTAACTAAAATTTGATAAATCTGTAGATTGCATTTGTTTTAGTAATTTAATAAGCGTGGTTGTAAATGCTAATATGTTAACAATTTTTAAATTATTTATGACTTTTTACATCCAAAAAAAAGATACTTATGGCATTTTTTAATGCATAGATTGAGGGAATTTTTATGCAAATAATTTTTACATAATAATTTATAAATTACTGCTTTAATACCAACACCAAAAAAAAACTATGAGATATTTTTTTTGGTTGAAAACATACATCATTTCACATAATAATTTACAAATTGTGAAAATTTTAAAAGGGATGGATTGAAATTGGTAAAATGAAATTCACTAACAAAAAGAACAGGTCCGTAGTTAGTGAAACCCCTCCCGTGCAACTTTAGCGGGAACCAAGCATGAGAAAAGTCATTGAAACTGCATCGCAAAATGTTGACAGGGAGATTTGCAATGGAATGATAGTTTTAGTTGGTACTTTTAGAGGATGCCAAAAAGCCATAGGATGCTCTTCTTATGTTTGAAAGTGACGCATGAACTCAAAAGAGGAATCCTTTTCATTGGTTTGCTCAGAAGAAGTAGCAAGGTGGATGTTTTTTAAAGTTAGATTACTGAAAAAGCATGTGACATATTGATGCTTTTCTCATATTTAGCTCACGAAACTTATAGGATGTCTTATATGCTATAAAGCTTAAATTGACATATTAGGTCATAGCTAGATGACCCGGCCCCTGTATCATCCTAGTAAGCTTTTATATATTTTAATTTGTTAAATAAGGTGCAGAAGTAAAGTTGTTGAATTCATTTGCCTTTCGGACCTTAATTAATAATAGAAAAATATAGATTTTGATATTCACTAATTGTTTTCCAAATCTCATTTGGATAGTAATACTTAAATTTAATGTAACTCTAACTTTCAGAGCAATAGGTTTTCTTCTTTGATGTGCATACATCATGTTGCAAACGCAATGCAGTAGCCAGAGGCTGAGGGGATGGTTACACCAATGTGAGAAACCCTAACCTCCAGCACCACTGCTAAGCGCCACCACCACCACTTCCATCTTTCATGGCTGAGGAAGATAGATCGAGAATGTTTAAGGGTCGAGGTGCCCATGACAGCTTTTGTTAGGTTCGTGATCGATTATGCCAAGTTTTGTCCCTAGTTTATATCCGAGTTTGGAGAGTGGTAGGGTCACCCGTTCACCGAAGCGCCATCTCCGCACCTCCACCTTCACCTCCGACACCCACCACCGAGTCACCGACACGTCTCCGCCGACAGCCGACCCACTCTAGTCCAGATCTGTAAGTTCAAGTTGCTTTCCTCTTCAGCTTGATGAAGCACTTTTGTTGTCCGCATCGTATCGCCGACAGCTATTTCCTGGTTGTTGGTCAGCCTCCTCCCACCAGCCAGCCTCATTGGCTCTGGCCATGGTGTTTCTTTTATAGCTCTTGGCTCCAGTTCTTATCCCCATCGCAGCAGTACCCTTTTCCTTTCCAAGCTCCGGTTGATCGCCGCTGGTTCTTGCCCACCGGGAATGCTAATGCGTGCCGTATGGAGCGTCCTACCAGAGTGTGAAGGCAACGTGTTCTGTGCCGAAACAGGAGCCTATTGCTGAGGTCATAGGTAATAATTCAAGTATCTCTTTATTGACAATATGCCTGAGTGCTTGAGTACTATCAACTTTAATGATTTGTTTAGCAGTTTTGGAGATATGTTGGATGCATATATTCCAAAAAAATTTTGGAGAAAATCTGGTAGAAAGTATGGTTTCATCAGATTTGCTGACATTAAAGAGGGTTTGAAAGCTATTGAACATATGAATGGTAAAATTATTGGTGATTGTAAGCTACAAGTTACTTTGGCTAGATTCCAAAAAAGATTTCCAAGGAGAAAGCAGAGTAATTCTACCCCAAAGAAGCCGGGCTGGAAGTGGATTCTCAAAGTCATAAATGTCCTCAATCAAGATACTTCAGCTCCTTATAAGCAAGCACTTTTGAGCTGCCCCAATGGCAGCAGGTTATAAACCCAAAAAGTGCTAATGAGGCTGTAGAGGAAGATGTTTATGAGGGTCTCTCAGACAATAACAAACAATTACTCAACCTTTTGATAATACTCACTTTCACCCAATTTATGTTGGAAAGTTCACCTTCCAAGTTCCAAGTTGTGGATCATATATTGAGGATGGAGGAGAGATTGATAGCACCTTACACTCGTTTGATAGTCTCCTCGAAATGGAGCTTCAACTCCATGAAAAAAGTGAGAGATGTAAACTTTTCAACAAGGGTAGGAAGAGTGGCAGTAAGATTTAAAGTCAAATTATGATTCATCCACCCCTACTGAAATTGTGAATGAAGCTTTAGATTTTAGAAAAAGACTTGATATTTCTATTATCAGGGACGAGACCCTGACAACTAGAAGAAATCACAAGAAGTTTGAGAAAAGAGTTGGAAAACAAACGACAAACTAAAGATTGATGTTCTTAAACTTTCTATGGTAGCTGTTTTAGTTAGTGTATGTCTTGTAACTAACGGCTTGTTTGGGCTTACTTGTTAGCGATTTGCGGTCCACAAGTCGTAGTAGCTTTTTTTTATGAGCAATATAGTGGCTGAGTTGTCTTTTTTTAATTATTGTAAGGATCATATCCAACTAAATAATCGAATGAACAAAAATGAGCATACATCATTTGATGAACACAGAAGGCAAGTTAATTTAAACATACAAGTCAGCAAACAGATTACAGAAAGTAAGTTAACTCATACCAATCAGTATTATGCCGCAACCTCTCTTTTTTTTTGGGGGATCTTTGTTTTTTGGGGAAGACGGGGGAGGGTGCCAGCTTAAAAGAAAGGTAAAAAAATTGGAGTTGCAGACCTCTTTTTTTTGGGGCGGTGGTTTTCTTTGTTTTTTTTTTTTTGGGGGGGGGGGGTCCGGCTTAAAAGCTGGAAGGAAAAATTGGAGTTGCAGGGTATCGAACCCTGTACCTCTCGCATGCAAAGCGAGCGCTCTACCGTTTGAGCTACAACCCCTGCGCGCTTATTGCCTTGCAATAAATTTATAAGTAGGTTACTGAGTGTGAACCCCTAAAAAACCTCTTGTCTCTCCTTCTGGGCTTGCAGTGCTGCAAAATCGCCATGGATTTCCAAGTGGTTGTGCTGGCCGGTGGCACTTCCAAGGCCCTCGTCCCTCTCGTCTCCAAGGTTTCTCTTTCCTCTCATTTGATTCATTCATTCAATTTCTTTCAATAATTTCCCCTTTTTTAGTTTCAAATTCAATCCTTATGATTAATCAATGCAGGAAGCTCCCAAAGCATTGCTTCCAGTTGCTAATCGTCCCGTAATCTCCTATGTATTAGACCTTTTGGAGCAGAACAATCTCAACGATATCATTGTGGTATGCTTCCCCTTAATCTTATCTCTCAATTGTTTCTTTTTTCTATTTTCTGAGCTCTGGTTGTAAATTAGGGTTATGGGCAGTTTCAATCATAACTGTTTTCGCTGTTGATTATGATAAATTGGGTGTTTTGTTTTAAGGTGGTTGGTGGTGATGATGCTGCTGTTAAAGTGGGCGGATGGATTTCAAGTGCCTATGTTGATCGTCTTCGTGTTGAGGTTACTTCCCCATTTCGACTCTCTTCCATTTTTCATTTCAATAGTTGTTGGTTTTTATGTATTTGTTATTATTACTGTGTAATGCATACTTCAAATACTGAAATGCTGCTATGATTTCTTATTGGTGCATTTGGACTATATTTGGGTATCTGGGATTGTATACTGATAGGAGTAGAATTGAATTTGGTTGGTTGCCTGTTAATTATGGTTTGATTTTGTGAAATTTTGTCCAGAATATCTGTATTTGGATAGGTGTCTGGTGTTAAAGAGCCGTGTGTCTCAGTGACCTAAACATTTAGCTCTAGCTTATGAAGGAGCATTTCTTTATTCATGCCAAACCCGGAGAGGGATACTCTCTATTGTTCAGGGAAGTGACGGTTTTAACAAGTTGGGTTCAGTTCTGTTTGTTTGTTTTTTTATTTTGGGGGGAGGGGGTTGTTTGTTTCTCCTTTTGACTGGTGAGCATTTCTTAGCATTTGTCAGATCAGTCGAAATGTAATCGGACTTAGAGCTCGTCATGATCTTTCATAGAACTGGCATGGTCTTTTCACTTGATGGCTTCGGGCTAAAGTGACCAAAGATTGAGAATCTTATTTATTCGAAAAGAATTGGACAGCGTTTAAAATTGTATCTTTGTTTTGGGTGAAAGGGCTGGCTAATTTGCAAAATCAAGACTTTGCGGATGCCTGCAGACTCATTTTGGTGAATCGCTGCAGAGTACAAATCAGGCTTTACTTTTGGATGGAGGGCAATTCTGTTAGGCTTTGTACACATAATTCTGTGTTGCTTATGGCTCTTATTATCCATCTAAGAGTTAAAGTATTTATTCAATAACAGACAAGCAAATTGGTAACTAATAACAAATCTGTCTAGCTTCCGATTGTAAGACTGAGGCTTCCCGGTTAAAAAATCTCCAGCTTATACTTGTTCTAGGACAGCTTTCTTCTCACCCGTGGCAACCAACTTATGTGGATAAAACAACAAAACAGTGAGCATTATGATCGCATGCATACGATTTTGATGGGTTAAGTTACCTAGCATTTTGAGAGGTAGAAGGAACACGTAGTCACCAATTGAAATTTCTTTGGACAATTTTCAAAAAATGCTAGAATTTATGTATAATAGTCTCATTTCAGGGGTTAAAAGGTATTGACATCATCCTTGAAAACCTAGGAGTATGTTTTAGACTGTTCCTTCAAAAGCTTCATGGCTTAATGGAAACCATCGTCGTCTGGGGCCTCTGAGTATGCCTTTTGAAATAAAAGCACAGAAATTCGTACATACAGTTTCACTTTGGATCGGGGGTCCTTCGGCTGTTCTTTGTCTGGAGCCTCTTTTATTCTAGATATTCTTTAAAGAATTTCAATTACTATAATTGCTTTCTTGCCACTATCTTGCAGATTATGAAACACGATCTTGAAACACCACGAAAACAGGCATTATGGTGGCCTGCAACTGCTATTAAACTGCCTCAGATGTACATAACTTATCTAAGAGCATTTTAAGGGGTCAGTAGGAAGGCATAGTCACTCATCAACAACTTCTTGAGGATTTTCTAAAATTCTCGAAAACTGCATATGGCTTTGATTTTGGGGGTGAAAAGAGGCTGTCATCACTCTACATGTGAACTGCTATGGATGTTCTAAACATCCCTCAAAACAATTTAAGAGCATATTTATTTCATTGGCTGCTAAGATGGTAAGGGTGTATAACATTTTCATTGGCACTGTCCTTTCAACTTCAAATTTATCATATAAACACCGGATATGGGCAAGTTTGTGATACACCATGCACTCAAAACTATCTAGAATGATCTCAGAGTGCCACAAAAGTGTTATTTTGTTTTTTAAAAAACTGGTAAAATTGAATGGGGCCCGTAAGAGGCTTTGACTATTCTATCCCCTAAACATTGAGGCACTTGAAATACCCTCCTGAACAATTTCAGTCGGTGTGTGGCTTCACTGTGGCTTCACTGGCACCCTATCGCAGTGTTTGAACTGTGATTCCATAATTCCAAAATGAGGGCTTCATGGTTGTGCAGGATGCACGCTAAACTGTTTAGAAATACCCTAAACTACTTTGAGTGGTTAGTTTTAGAATCATCATGTCCCAGATGGCAACCTATTGGATATTTGTTCAAGAGTCCCCCTAAACAGTTTGCAACTTTTTTTTTCCCCTTAATGCCTTATGATATTCTGAGTATCCATTTAAACATATTTAGTATTATAATGCTTCATAGTAGATTTTGAAGCGTGAATCAAAGGGCCACGTCATGGGTAAATTGGCAGCACAAATACCCTTTAAACTGTTGACTAGAACATCTTTTGAGGTTGATAGGAGCATGAAGTTCATAGTCATCAGTTGTCAACTTTTTAGACCTTTATATAGAAATGCCAAGAAATTTTTATAATAGTCTTCATTTGGCGGGTTAGGGGAGCTCTATCATTTTGAGAAGGTTCTAGAATAATTTCAATGAGTGTAATAACTTCATTAGCTCCATCTTGTAGATTTTGAAACATGCTTCCAAAATGAAGATCTTAAGAAAAAGGAGACTATACAACTTAAAGCAGACCAAAAGTACCATAGAACTTTTTGAATGGTCAATAGGTGCATATGTTCACCAATGGTCAACTTTGGACATTTTCTTCACAGCTTAAGAATCATGCAAACTCTTCATTATAGGGTGCCAAGAGGCGTACCATTTTACCTTCAAAACTTTTATAACGTCCATAATATTCTCTGAAAGAATTTAAATGACCGTGGTGCCCTCATTGACATTTTCTTATTGATCTTGAAATGTAGCTATTGGACACCACAAGGTGGTCTATATAATTCTCTCTAAAATATCCAAAATAGATCTAAAATACTGAAGACCATTTCGAAGGACTAGTATGAGCATACAGTTTGCGTTTTGACCTTTTTAAAGAATTTAAATTATGTATAAGAGCCTTAATTTTGAGGGTTCTTGATATGACACAACCTCACTAATTTTGAAACCACTTCAGACATTCTAATTGTCATTTCAAACAATTTCAGTGCGCAAAATGGCTTCAAATAGCACCAATGTTACGAGAATCAGACTGGACCAGCTGGTTCGATCGGTTCAACCGGGATGGACAGAGTTCTAGTCCGGAGTCACTTGTTAACCGGTCAGATCAATGAACCGGTCGAACCGGGCTGTTTTGGGGATCAAATTGGTGTTGTACCCGGATGACCTTTTTCCTTTTTTTGGGGGGCGGGGAGCCGAACTAACAATTGGGCCGAGTAGAGATAGTAAAAGAGAGAGAGTCTAAGAGAGACATAGAGAGAATATGGGGAGAGAAAGCACTGGGCGTCAGTCATCAGTCATTGATCTCATCTCAGTCCCAGACACTGAAAGGGAACCTATCCGGCACGAGCAGAGCGAGAGACAGGAGAACACTAGACTGCCCTTACCTCTCATTATCTCTGTTATGTAATTAAAAATCTGATTTTTTTAATTTTATTTTATGGCTTTCTGTTTGTGGCCTGTCGTTGGACTGCTGCTCTGTCTTTGCTAACTCGGAGGCATGCGATGATTTTCACTTGCTAATTGTGTCATAAGTTTGTTTAGGCTTTTTTTTTTTTTTTTTTTGTTTCACTTTTCCAAGCATTAAAAATAGTTTTGTTGGATTACTTGTCAAGTAACATTCGTATCAGCAAAAATTGTCAATTTTAAAATTTAAAGTTATTTGCGGGTCAATTGACAGCGTTTAGGATGAGTTAATGGGGTCATGTTCGGTCCAACTCCAATCCGGTTCAATGATTAACCAGGTTAACCGGTCAAAAACGATTCAATCGGTCTGACCAGGTGACCCATTGATCCACCCCTCTGACCGGTTCGATCATTAGTTTAGTTCTCTTAACATTGATTAGCACAATCTTTTAAAACCGTGTGCCGTGATATCACAACTTCACAAGAGGGTGAATGATGGTCAGTTGGTCCCACAAAATAATCTTTTTAAGTTTTCCAAATTAGGCGTAAAATATTGTGCGACATTGTAAGGGCATATTAAGGTTTTAGGCCCCGTTTGAAAAATATTGCTAATTATTTTTTGTTAGCTGTTAGTATTGGCTGCCGTTGTTAGGGGTATAAATTAGTTGTTTGTATCAGCTGTTTGAATCAGTGGTTTGTAGAAAAGTTATTTGGTGAAATTAGTTTCTGGAGAGTAGTCGGTAGTCTACAGTTTTAAAATCTAGGGTCAAGCATAACTAATTGCTTTGTAATTTACAATTCAGGGGTAAGACTGTTACACCAGACTCCCTCCACCCCACCTAGTGGCGGGATTTTTTGAGTATTGGATTTGGATTTGGATTTGTTTGTCAGACAAAAAGTTACTTCCCAAAAAAGGTGTGCCAAAAAGCTTATATATATAATTAGCATTTTTAAATTAATTTTTTGGACCCAAAAGCTTTTCCAAGAACAACTCCTCCCAGTGTCCTATGCTCTTCCAAAAAGTTGTCTTACCAAACACCCAAATTAGTTTTTGACTAGGTCAAATAGCTAATTTTGTCAAGGAAGCTCTTTTTAGCCAAAAATCTCTCCAAAAGCTTTTTACTGGACACCTTGTTAGTTTGAGTACATATTCACCAGTTTTAATACTAGTGGATATTCTTCAGAAATCCCGAGAACAATATACTATAACCTTTATTCGAAGATGCTTCCACAACAATGTCCCTAACTACTTGGGTTCTTGTAAGGTTCAAGATACTTGGGTTCTTGTAAGTCCCTTCTAATTCATTGAGTTTGATGACTTCCTTAGCACCATTTAGAATGGTCTTACAACACCCTTAGACTTTGCGAGGGGTGAGCACCTGAGGGAGACCAAAGCATACATAGTCATGTTTTGCCAACTTCTGTAACATTTCTAAAAATCTTCAAGAACTGTGTATTATTTGCTTCTCCCAAGCTTAGTTTTGAATAGCTTGGCAAACTCGCTGATGTGCAATGCTTTAATTTCATCGTTGTGATTTCCCGACACATGCTATAGCATGCACATCCTGTCCTCCTTTTATATCTGTTTGTTTTTTATTATACTCTTTTATATCTTTAGGAAGAGAGCTAAGAAGCACATGCACTCTGCATACCTTCACGTGTTTGCATTAATCTGACACATGACAAGTACACTCTTTGGACACTCTCGAATGCATGCCAAATACATTGATGCTACAAAGAAATTGGATTTTGTGATTCATAGTTGTAGGGTGCACACACTGTCAGCACTTTGTTGTTCCTATTAAGACATGACTGTATTTGAGGCTAAAAGAATAGTCCCAATTATAAGCACACAGGTAATAGAATAAATAGTTTCTCATCACAATGTATCTATTATACATGTTGTACCTTTTTTTTTTTTGTGGAAAAATTACATGCCCTCTTGTCAGTATTGTGTCCTATTCGTGTCACGTGTAGCGGTATAGGTGCGTGTGCTTCTTTACACAGAGAGAATAGATGAGAGTGAACCAAGAAACCTCTTAATTGTTTTCAACTGACACTGATGAAGACATTGATGCAGTTTTGCGTAAACTACCCCAATTCACTGCATGAAGTTTCTAAAATTAAACCATAAATTGGAGATTCCTATTAAGTTCACCCTAATTGCTAAATCACATGTTGGTCAGCCAATAGATGAGCTTTGGATCCAGCCGAAAAAAGATTCTTTCATCAAATTTTGTACTTATACAGGTTCCTCTGTTTCCTTATTAAAAAAAGAAAAAAAGTTCCTCCTTTCCTTTTTAAATTTGAAATTTCTATTAAATAGGATTTAACAGTAATTTACTAGCAGAGTTATGATAGTAAAAGTTTTAAAAAGACGATTAACAAAAGCGTTGGCCTTATATATCCGTGGTATGTGTAGCTTCTACTTATGCTTGTTCCTCAGTTTTAGGGATCTTTTGTGCTGCAATACATCTTGCACCATTTAAATTTAAGCATGTTGGAGCACATTCAGGACTGCTGTATCAATTACAGAGAGTTACAACTTAGAAGAGAAAGAATGATAGTCAGAGGGAAACTGAAAACCTGCTGGACCTTACTGCCCTTAGTTTTCCCTGAAGGGTGAACTTTTGAAAATCCAGGATCCTTGCATATCCCTAACCAAAAACGCCCTTAATTTCCCCTTTGATTTAGTTTATCCTGGGACTTGAAATGAACTCAAGTGATTATTTAACCTTATGCAGGTGGTTGCAGTTCCAGAGGACAAGGGAACTGCTGGAGCACTTCGGGCAATTTCTCGGCAATTGACTGCTAGTGATATTTTGGTAAATACTCAATTTACAAGGATTTGAAAGTTGGCTGAGTGAATCTGCCAACATTCCTGCATAATCACTTAATAGCTTGATTCAGGGGGACACCTACACTAGTTTGCGGTCGATCAAGAATTCAAGATAGAAAATTTCTATACTCAGAATTAATCCTGTGGCTGTGGCTATTCATATAAACCATTGTTGTTAGCATGATGACTTTTACCATGCCAGCAATGTTGCTTCCGTCTATTGATTGTTCATTCTCATCTGAACTTTCTTCTTCTGTGAAGGTAATGAGCGGTGACCTTGTCTCTGATGTTCCTCCTGGAGCTGTGGCAGCCGCACATAGACGACATGATGCAGTTGTGACTGCAATGCTTTGTTCCACTCCTGTCAGTGGACCAACAGAGTCTGTGTCTGCTGGTGGGAAGGATAAAGCAAAGAAACCAGCACGTTGTAACATTATAGGGCTCGATGTCACAAAACAGTTCTTATTACACATTGCTTCAGGTTTGACTGTCAGATAGCTTATGAGTCAAGCTTCTTGTTTCTGTATTGGTTCATTAATGTTGTGTGATCCTTGTTAGGAACTGAGGTCAATAAAGATATTCGAGTTCAGAAGAGCATACTTCGTGCAGTGGGCCAGGTATGAAGATAGCATCCTTCAGCTTCCTTGGGCTATTGCTCTGGCCTTTGGATTCTTTGCAAGTTGCTTTTAGAAATTTGTCTGGCTCTTACAGTTTAACTTTTCCCTTCTGCCTGTGCTTAGATGGATATCCGAACAGATCTTATGGATGCCCATTTATATGCATTTAAGAGGTTTGAGGTTTTGCTCTTTGCTTTGATCTAATGTTTTATGGAGTTGCTTGTCTGCAATCTGCCTCTGCCATCGTCCTTATTTTTCTCTTTTCTTAAAGATCTGTTCTTCAAGGAGTTCTTGATAAGGATCTTGATCAGAAAGAGAAGTTTCAAAGTCTAAAGAAGGATGTGCTGCCTTACCTTGTTAGAACCCAGTTGGTAAGTTTGGTTTCTGGCATATGCTTTTGTGCTGTTTGACAATCTAGTTTCTGCTACAGAAATTGATTTGATACGTAATTACTCTGATGGTGCATTTCTAGAGATCAGAAGTGGTGGCAAATTCCGGGGCCCAAGTAGAAGAAAATGGGAATTATAAGATGCCAATGCAGCAAAGCCAAGTAATGCTCTCTCAGCTCTTGGCAAATGCTTCTACACCAAGCTTCCACGAGCTCTTCGCGTTGGGCCCCAATGGAGCTGCTCGAGTTCCCAAAAGAACCCACAAATGTTGTGTTTACATTGCCCCCAAGGATAAGTACTGTGCACAGTTGAACTCGATTCAAGCTTACAGTGACATCAACCGTGATGTGAGTATTTATCCAAATGGAGCAGCCAGAAATTAATCCATTTTAGCCATTTTGTTGTATGTTTATCTTACGATGCTGAGTAATATTGACATCTTCTATGTGCTAGATAATTGGAGAAGCAAACCATCTGTCAGGATGTTCATTCTCTCCTCAGAACAACTTTATTCACCCTTCGGCTGAGCTTGGATCGAAGAGTACAGTAAGTGATTCTCTGATGTGAGGACTTATTTAATTGTCCTTCTGGATGATTACAATGCTGTTTTGTGGACTTAGGTGGGACCACATTGTATGCTTGGTGAAGGTTCACAAATGGGTGACAAATGTAGCGTAAAACGATCTGTCATTGGTTGTCATTGCCGTATTGGTTCAAATGTAAAGGTACACAAGTTTATTCTCTATATTCTCAACCTGATGATATGCCCCTTGTTATCTTCATCTCGTTTGTTGAATTTATAATCCAAAAGGACCAAAGCCCCTTTACTTGGGTTCTGTGGAGGAGTGTTTTTCCCCCCTTATCTTTTTTTTTGGGGGGGGGGGGGGGGAATGTGCTGTGTGAAGATGCTTAAATTCCAGAGAGGAGAAGAATATGAATTTTGCTGCATTTTCTGCAACTATTATGAACCGGGGTAGGGGGGGTTGAACTCTTTCTTTTTTTTCTTTTTTTTTTCCCTTTTGTGTTGGGGTGGGGAGGGGGGCGCTGGTGTGAGAGTTGAGTGGAGACACAAAGGCCAATGTAGGATGCATTTGAGCCTAGGACTTAGCAGGTGAATTAGTTGAGGACGGCGAAGTTTCCTGTTGATGTGATCTTCGTGTTCTTATTCTTGAAAATGCAGATTGCGAATTCAGTGGTTATGAACCACGTTACTATTGCTGATGGCTGTTCTATCCAAGGGTCCGTGATCTGCAGCACAGTACAACTGCAAGAACGTGTGATATTGAGAGACTGCCAAGTAATGCCCTGCCCCTTAATCCTATCTTTGCTTCCCCTTCTACCCATTGTTACTCACCCGTTTCCATCCATTGCTTTGAATTTGGACTCATTGATTCAACCCAGGTGGGAGCAGGTTTTGTGGTCACCGCTGGTAGTGAATACAAAGGGGAATCTTTGGCAAAGAAAGAGAAGAACATTTCAGTCTGAATTTTTCGGTATTTTTCTTTTTGCTGTAATATTCCTAGATGTGATGAGGCAAATTTCGGGTTCCCTGTTGGATTTTTGTTGTAGAGACTAGGGAAATTATAGGAGGTTAATGTCAATTTTGTGCCATTCATCCTTATTCCTGTAGTTGCCCTTGCTCTCATTTCATGTCAGATCTCAATGTGGTGCTTCAGGCTTCGTGCTGGTATTGGTGGATTGATTTCCTGGGTTGTGGAATCTTGTTGAATTAAAGCTTGTCGCATTGCCAATCCTAAAGGATGATTCAGCCTCAATATCTGGGGAATCTACAAGAACTCTCAAACAAGATGGCATTTCTATGACTGACATTTTATCAGTGTAACGTGACACTGAAAATGTAATGGGGCATTGCAGCTCAAGAAATGAAGAAAATGTATGCAACATGGACTGCACCCCAAAAGTTGGTCATGCATGACCATGAATCCGCAATGAAGACCCATAGAATTGTCTATGTGCAATATTTACAGTTACCCTGGGATTACAATGGTATTGTGTTGCTAGCTAATTGTAGGCCCAATTGATACAGATCATACTTCTCTGTGTCTACAACGTATCAGGAATAACATATATACTGAAAGGCGCATTAGCTAGCCATCAAGGCACAAGGAAAAGAACCCCGGAATGTGCCTTGCACCTTTTGTCGATGTTATTACCTACAAAAAAAAAAAAAAAATATTTTCAACGAAAAATTAAGATTAAAACAAATAAGAGGGGATGCGATTTGAATCAAACATGTACTTAAATGCCTACATAAGCATATTGTGTCATCTAGATAGTTGTTTTTTTTTTTGGGTTTTTGGGGGGGGAGGGGGAGCGAAATCACCTTAGAGCATATGCAATAGTGATCCATAATTTTGGATCATATGGGGGGCCCATACCCACCACATTATCTCACAAACCAATTTTTTCTCTCTTCTCTACATCGTATGAATCATCAACTTAGATCACCAAATAAAATAATATTTTGTAGATCCCACCACTACCATATTATTGGGTTTTAGACTTTTAAAGGCTTAGTTGGCAAAAAAAAGAGACAAAAAATGTGTGGGGGCGGATCACGTCCGTGAGCTGGACCGTGGGGCGAGCGAAACGGATCACTGATGCATGGTATTGCTTGGATCGTGAGCCTAATTTTTGGCTTGCGAGCCTTGTATTGCAGATGCTCTTAGCTTCTCATTCCAACTTCGGAAAGTTTAGTACATAGAGTACCCTTTACATCAGCACCGATGCCTCCCCCCCCAAAAAAAAACGAGAAAAATATATTAACTGGCCGAAGACGAGGTCCCCATAGAGTCTACTCAACCTCCCACAAATCAGAAAATAGATTTTTTCATAAAATTGACTATCGAGACAACATTTTTTTTATAATGTTAAGCAGATAATCACATCCAATAGTGAATACCATAGCTAATGATACATAATACATATTGAGGTCCTGTTCGGCAATATTAGTTATTTAGGTAGCGGATAACGGTTCATGTAGCGATAGTTGTTCAGGTAGTTAACAGCGTTTCTAATTTAGCTGTTAGTGGATAGCCGTTTAGATCTAATGTAAATTGATATAAAAATAAACGTATTCGGTAAATTTAGCTATTGAATTAGTGATTAATGTAAATTGATATAAAACGATATAGACAATTTCCAAAGGATATTTTTTGACCAAAAAAATATAAAACGCTACTTCTGAATGCCAAATGCTAATATTCTTAAATTTAAACGCTGCTTAAAACACTAAACACTACTTGAAAATTAGTTAAAAAACTAGGTTGCTGAATACTCAAAATTGACTGATTATTGCATTGACTTGGTCAAAATATTAAACGCTACTCAAAATCCTGTTGCTAAATATGGCCCAAGGCCAGCAAAATTTTTTTTAACCTGTTTCCTCGACTTGTTCGGATTCGGGGAAAACCTAATCCAGGCACCGATTTTCATTCAAATTTTAAAGAATGATACAGGACTTTTTCTATTAATTATGTTGTATGAACTAAAAATTTAGGCTTGCTTACTTTCTCTACTTTAAGCATGATATAGGATGATAACTTTTTATTCGGATTTTATGCATTGCCTGTCCAAATTTGACACCAAATATGATTTTTTTTTCCCCCTCCGCCTGTGGGGCATGCACATAATTACTAATTTCGGAGAAGTTATATCATTTAATCATTTATTTATCTTAAAAAATGTAATTTCTAAATATATTCTAAAGAATACAAATTACATGACAATTACGGGTCTATAACTAACTTAGATTATTGTATATGGTATTTTACTTAAATTGTATAAAATCCATCTCTTATTTTCACACTCTCTTCCTTACTCAAACGAAGTAATTTGAAACCATACTTGAACAGTACTTTAAATAACTGACTCGAAGTTGGCCGTACCTAAAACTAAAAATGGCCTAGACCGTACAAAACTTGGCATGAAAAATTTCCACTAAAACTATTTCGCAAAACAAACTGATTGAACCAAATATTAACCGACTAGAGATCAGCCCGATCAAACTAAAAATGACTTGACCGAATATTAAAACTGAACAGAATCTTGTTAACTTGAACATGACTAATCTACTGTTATTTAATGAGGGATTATGTGACCCTAGTGGAGGAGGCATTAATTAGTTTGTTATTCAAGGGGTCAATATTTAATGAGGGATTATGATTATCAGTCATAAATATAATTCATAAATTAGAAGACAGAATCTTTCTCTCTCATGCCAAAATTAACTCAATGCATTCCTTTCACACTACAACCTTCCATTATTATTCACCTTCGCCTCCCATTAAATAATCTTTTTTTTTTAAACATAAAAACCACCAAATTCTCATTCTATTGCCCTCTAAGTACTTACACAATGCCCTTGAAAAGCCCTCCCAGTTGACAATTTCTCTCTCTCTCTCTCTCTCTCTCTCCTTCCTTTTTTTTAATTAGTTCAGACACAGACCGCCATTAGCCGCCGCCGCATTCTTACTTCAACTTCAATTCGCCCATTAACTCTCTCTCTCTCTCTAGTGTGTGTCTGAAAGTGGGTAATTAAGCAGCTTAATAATGTCGGAAGAAAGTGTGGTAGAAAACAACAATGCAGAAAACCTGGGGATGACTTCCACGATAATCTCCCCTGCCCGTGATCAACAATGTCGTCAATTACGTCAGTTCCCTGATGGTTTGAGAGTTCTTGCCGTCGACGATGACGTCGTCTTCCTCAAAACCCTAACCCGCTTACTCGAAAAGTGCTGCTATCAAGGTTCAATCATTAATTAATTAATTCTTTCTTCAATTTAATTTTAAATTCAATTTCCCCTAATTTTCTCAACCTTCTTCTTTCCCCATCGATCTAGGGTTTTTTTCCCCCTCTTTTATTCTTGATTTTTTTTTCCCGATAGGGTTTTTTCCCCTTTCTGGAAATTCAATCCGTATCCTTAAATGCAGTAATAGTAAAGAATCTTGCACATTAACTAGCTAACCTTAAATTAGAAGCATTCGGCCTGCTAATTTAATCTGGGCAT
Source organism: Carnegiea gigantea (assembly GCA_029747015.1). Taxonomy (NCBI): domain Eukaryota; kingdom Viridiplantae; phylum Streptophyta; class Magnoliopsida; order Caryophyllales; family Cactaceae; genus Carnegiea; species Carnegiea gigantea. The sequence continues at coordinate 1,308,553 of JAKOGI010000014.1, read as the reverse complement.
GGTTTGTTTTAATGTTCAATTGATTATTTTAATCTAGGGTATGATTTTTTTTTTCCTGGGGTACAGTGACGGCGAAATCGAATTCGGCAGAAGCCTTAATGCTACTGAAGAACGACGCGGGCAAGTTCGATATCGTGTTAACTGATGTTCAGATGCAAGAAATCGACGGGTTTAAGCTGTTGGAGGCGGGACTAGAGCTAGACGTACCAGTGATAATGATGTCTGTGAGTGACAGTAGAGACGTTATAATGAAGGGAGTAAGGCACGGCGCTCGAGACTTCTTGGTCAAGCCTCTGAGTGAGAAGGAGGTCAAGAACATCTGGCAACATGTGTATCGAAAAACCCTAATCCCATGCACGTGCATGAATACGCCTTGTAATTCTAAGAAGAGGGCTGCTGATCATGAACATCATGATGAGAGGTTGGATGACAATGCTGATGATCTTAAGAGTGGTGGTGGTAGTAAGAGTAAGAGAAGTGGTGGTGGCGTCGGTGCTGTTAAGAGGAGGAGCTTAGATGATTTTCCTGGTTCTGATTTCGGTTCTAGTTCTGGTGATGATGAGATATTGGCCCTGTTGGGTCAGGAAACCCTAGCAGGTGGTGGGAAGAGGGAGCGGCTCAAGTGGCAGCAGCCGCTCCATGACAAGTTTGTGGACGCGGTTGAGAGTCTAGGAGGAGTGGATAAGGCCGTCCCTAAGAAGATTCTAGAGTTGCTGGGTGACCCCGAGATTTCTAGGGAGCAGGTGGCTAGTCACCTCCAAAAATTCCGAAAGGCAATGAAGAAGAACGAAGAGCTTGAAACCCGCAACAAAATGATGACCATCAACAGGAACAACAACAACAATAACAACATTCGTCATGCCCCGCCTCCACCTCCACCTCTAGCCAACAATAACAACTATCAAGTTCGAGTGCCGATGGTGGGGCCTGCTACAGGGGAGTGCTACTCTACTTCTTTTAACAGTAATTGGATGGCTCATGGTGCAAATGGGTGCCCGCTCCAAATGTTGCAGCCAGTTAGGCCAAGTTATAACCCAACCATGATGAGGGTGATGCAGCCAACGGTACCAATGCCACACACCATGGACCTACCCCCTCCTCCTCCTATAGGCTCTAATTTTCAGCAACAACCGATCAATCCACATCGAGATGTGCTGATCAAACCTAATAATTTACGTCAGGATTGCTTCGAGCCAAGGATTCAAGCCGATGAAAGGGCCATATTGGATCATCCTCATGCTTGTTTGACTGTCGATCCCATTTGCGAAAATTTTCCAGTGAATGGCGGCTACTCTGACGAGGATTTTTCTGCCTTTTTTAATGATCTCTACTGATCAAGTTAATGTTACGTACGATCGATACATGCACATATACAGCAAGACATGATTATGGTGGATAGGTATCTATCTCAAACCTTTTGCTTTTGGGAATTTCTGGGTCAGCTTTGATTTTGCTTCTATGCCCATTGGTATTAGCACTAATACTAGTTAGTTAGTTGCTGATTTAGTGTTATTTTTTAGTTTGCTGGGATCATTTGAACTGGCTATAGTCTAGCTGTATGAGGAAATTAAGAGATTGAGGTGTAAATATGTTAATTGATTAGCTGCAATGCAACCAATTTCACTCTTTTGGTCAGTATTAATACATTGTTTTCTATTTACTGAGTTATTTTATGGGCTTTAGGTTTTGACTCTCTTTCTGATCTTTAACATTTTTTTCTTCTTTGGGAAACTTGTTGGTCAGCATTGACTTCTGCTTCCATGGCCATCAGTGTTCATATTAGTAGTAGTAATTATTTGAGAATTTAGTTTTAATTTTTGGATATATAATTTGAGTTGGCTAGCTATATGCTGAAAATGGATTAGTACTGTAATAACCAGGTAAAACTAGCTAATAGACTATTTTCGACCCAAAGCGTCTTTCAACCACCATTTTTATAAGATCTCCTAATTAATTACAACATTCTCATACAGACTAAGCCCCTTATAAATCAAACCACAATGTTCATAGAGCTTATCAATCGCTATTAAGCTGCTTCTTTTTCTGCACTGTCTTTAGTTTTAGCAATACTTCTATACTTTAATTGGATCACCTAAATCTCAAGGCGTGATCTTTTGTACTTCTCATAAGTATTTATCATTAGCATTCATCACAATTCAGTACGACTAATCACACGACTAAGTAAATTTAGCAGTATTCAACATAATCAAGTACAATTTAGCACTTGTAAGAATACTTATAGATTAGATTGTGATTAAATTTAAATTATCTAATTGTTTATCAATAATTAAACTTATTTTGCTAATAACTTTACTAATAATGTAATTAATTAGGTTTATTATTATAACAGCAGAAAGAAAGTTGTTGACGCATCCACACATAACTAATCACACTAAGTCCTAAAAATTAAATGCCCATCAACGTTTTGTTTATGATGGAGGATACCCGTAAACCATGATAGAAGAAAGTAACTTTCACCTACCATTTCTATAAGACCACATAATTACGGCCTTCTTAGATGAAGCTCGTTATGAATCAATATGTATATCGTACTCTTGGAAGCACATACTCTCAAGAGTCACATCAGTAAATATATATTAAAAAATTAATATATGACAAATATATGCGTGAAAAATATATACATGTTGACAATAAGAGCATATGCTCCCAAGATCACATAAGAAATTGCCCTTATGAATCAAGCCTCAATTTTCATATGTTGTCAATATTATTCTTTTCTTGCACAGTTTGTCTTTAACAATACTTTCTACATTTTGGATCAGTTACGCTTGGTTCTCTTCGACTTATTTTTCGAGAAATAAATTCATATAAGTTCAGAATAAGTTTAGTAAATAAGTTCAGAATAAGTTTAGCAAATAAGTTCAGAATAAGTTCAGTAAATAAGTTCATAAATTTGTTCTTAGTAAGTTCAAAATAAGTTCAGTAATATGTTCAGAATAATTTTAACAAATAAGTTCAGAATAAGTTCAGATAAATTCAATTCAAAATAAGTTCAGACAAATAAGTTTAACCAACAGTCCAAGCTCCTATTCGTTTAACAAAAGAAAGGGTCTATTAGCTGTCAATTGTCATGGATTGTTCTTGAACAGAATCTTTCATGCCACAGCAACAATGCCCTTCATTTACCGTTAATTAACTTCCTTTATTAGGACCCTCAGAAACAAGAAAGAAAAAGATCCAACCCTGTCAATAAAAAGAAATTCAAAATACACGAAGTCCAATTTGCAAAGCTCTATCCACCCTCCTTAACTAGTGACATACTAAAACCCTTAAACCCCTCTCTCATTCTCTCTCCTTCCTTAGTCATTGCCTATACTTAAGTCCCAGTAATTTCAAACAACTTTCAATTCTCTTTCTCTCTCTCACTGAATTGAATTTATTTAAGAACTAATTCAACCAAAAATTTAATTTGATAGTTAAAGGCTTAAGAATATATTTATATTTTAGCACGTCCCCTCACGTGAATACCCCTTGGCTTGAAGTGTGACTGTTACAAAAGTTCCCCCTACCTTACTATACGTAATAAATCAATATGGAGATAATTGATATTGACCTCTCGCAAAGAAAGATTTTGATACCATATTTAAGAACCAAATCAGCCAAACATTTAGGCTGATAGTTGAAGGTCCATGAATAGATCTACACTCGAACAGGATTGGAGAACGTCGGAAGCAATAATTATCACAGAAACAGCAGAAAACAATGACGCAGAGATGACGATAATCTCCACCAGCTGTGACAAAGAATGTCATCACCTTCATGAGTTCCCTGAAGGCTTAAGAGTTCTTCTCATCGATGATGACATCATCTGCCTCACCGTTAGTCACCGCTTTGTCAGAAACTGCCACTATCAAGGTCTAAATTTCATTGGGATTTTACCCTCTAAATTTCTAACTCTAGGGTTTTTCATCACACATTGTGAGTGAACAAATTTTTTCAACGTAAAATGAGTAATTTTTTCAAAGTTATAAATATCGTACCACTCATTGTACCATTTTTTCCACTAGAATTAGACATAACAGATTTATGTATCATTGTACTGGACTCCTACCATTTTAAATTTCAAAAAATAAAAAAAAATTAAAGGACAAAAAATTTGAAATTTTAGTGTAGCAGGCAGTATTCGACTCAAAATAGCGATACCGTCCGACATTTAACGATACAGAGCAATACTGACCAGTACAATACCGGACAATAGCTTATATCGTTTCATAACCGGTACGATACATTTCGGCCGTGCCGGGCGGTATGGTACAATATTTATAACACTGAATTTTTTCCCCGATAAATTCGGATTTGTTACGGTTTTTTCTTTTGGGGCTTAAATTAGGCTGTAGTTGATTTGCTTCTGTTTGATGCAATTCAACGTGATAAGCTTATTATGCACTAATTTATTTTCATCATGAGAATTAGGGTTTTGAAATTCCTCTGAAACATTATATTCCGCTTAATAAATCAAATACGTTGACAGCCTAGGTTTACTTTCGGGGAATGCTTTGTTTAATTGAGTAACTAAATCAAGTGGTATTTATCTTTTCCCCCCAACTACTGTAAAATTAAATCAAGGAGAAGCCCTAAGTAATGCTGTTGGAGGCGGGGCTAGAGCTTGACATACCGGTGACGCTGATGTCTTCAGGTGATAGCATGGAGCGCGAGACTACTTGCTCAAGCCTTTCCAGAAGGAGAAGGTGAAGAACATCTGGCAACGTGTTTATCGAATGCAACTCCTCCCATGCATGGCGTCTTATTCCTGGAAGAGGGTTGACCAAAACTTCAATGAAGATGGTAATTAGGAAGAGTTCGAGAATAATATGCTCCTACAAGTGGCATTGCCAAGAGTAAGAAGAGTGATAGAGGTCACAGAAGGAAGTGCCTCCAAGATTTGCCTGGTTCTGGTTCTGGTTCTGATTCTTTCACTGATCAAGATGGCACGCTAGTAATGGTAAATGGGGAGAGGGAGAGGAAGAACTGGACCCAACCGCTCCATAAGAAGTTTGTGGATGTCATTGGGAGGTTCGGAGGGGTGGACAAGGCCGTCCCTAAGAACATTCTAGAAATGATGGGTGTCCCAAATATTTCAAGTGAGCAGGTGGCTAGCCACCTCCAAAAGCATAGGAAAGCAATCCAGAAACAAGAACTTGAAACCCACAATAATATGATCATTAGCAACAACAATAACCACCACCATTATCATCTGCCTCAACTCCCAGCCAATAACACATACCCGGTTCGAGGGCCAATGGTAGGATCCACCATAGGGCATCCCACTCCTCATAATAATATTAGTAACTATCTGCAACCAGGAAGAGAGTTGAGCAACTGGGTGGTTCATAATGGTGGGTGCTGACAATCTCTGCAAGCAAACAAGCCAAATTTAACCAAATGATGATGATGCAACCACACCAACTGCAGGCGATGGTAATTAGCTCCTGGAGGAGGGCCTAATTTTTCAACAACAAAAGAATCTTCACAGAGATATCAAACCTAATTTGGAACAGGACCGCCGTCAAGGATGGAAGCAATGACGGGGTGATGTTGGATAATCATCCTCATTCTTTGATTGTCGATCCCCCGTTCGAGGATATTCCATTGCATGGCAGCTTCATTGATGAAGACAACTATTGCTTGCTAGCTGATCTTCAAAGATTGTGATAATCTTACATGTATATATGCATATACCACGACATGATTATTAAGGCCGTTGGTAGCCATCTATCTCTAGTTTTTGTTTTTGGGATTAACTTGCTTCTACAGCCATCAGTATCAGTAGCTGTACATAATTCCTAATGTAGCTTTCTTTCTGGGACATATCCACAGGAAAAGAGTTTAAGGTGTAATTATGTCAAGGCCAAGGAATACAGTTTACTATTGTTGTTGTTTGTTCCTTGGGGCTTCTACATGATGTGACCCTATCCCCGGGGCTGCATATGTATCCAAATCATATCGAAGGGGGAGGGGGGACATAACAAGGAAAACGGCAACCCCACATTATAGGCTATTAACATACTAAGCCAGGTGAGCTGAGTTCGACTATCACCATGCACAAAATTGGGAAATCACAACAAATCCAGCATCACTTTGACCTTCGAAGCCCGTATTTCAAATCTAGGCTTTGAGGCTTTCACGGAAGAGGGATTGGATATACATAATCTTACCCTTAAATAAGAGAGAACTTGTGTCCCTGGCATTTGGGCTAGACTTCAAAAGGATTGATTGCCACCACAATCTAGCAAATTAGTGATCCCTTCTACAAAACATTACTATAAGTAGAAAACTAAAACTTTCGATAGAGGAAGTCGATCAACATCACTTCAGCATTTGGGTCTTAGTTGCGATAGAAAGTTCTTAAATTACAAACATGGCAACAACAAACATACACAGAAATGTGATTACACCACTGAACACTCAAAAGTAGATTGAACCAAACAACAATCACTATGAATTATCACTCAGATAAGTGATACAATTTGAGAAAATCCGCACTGCTTGGAGAGCAAGAACAGCTAACCTCCGAGCCCAAAGCTATGCAATGTGGCGTCGAGAAGGAACCATAGAACAACTCTAGGTCTAAACCCAGCCATCCCACAAGCATTCAGAGAGAACCTTTCCTGATTTCAAGAGTTCCTCAACCTCTTTTGAAGGATTTAGCCCCAATTTGTTGGCGCGATTCCACCTTTCAAGCCGCGTCATACCAATACATGGACCATATTTCATGTTTATGTCAAACTGCCTCAGTACTTCCTCATTCTCATCACGCTCATCTGAAAGGTAAAACTTAACAAATCAATTTCATGCTTCAATTCCATTTTGTATTAGCGATGGATTATTTCATCCCCAGTTAAACTTAAGGTTAATAAAAAGTTGGCTATTCATTTTCTTCCTGGTAAATTATAATTGTTTTCCTTCCAATCAATCTAAAAAACCTTATGCAGACTTGATTCGATTGGGAACAACAGTAGCAATTACTATTTGGGGGCGGAGAAGAATCCTGGTTTCTCTGACGAGTTGATTTTAAACAGAACAGAGTATAATCATTCAAAAACGAAACAGAGTCGAACAAAAACTAAAATCAACCTTAAAATATCGTCTTCCCTTCAACTAGCAACACTTTCACTCTACTCAATCCATTCCATCAATCAAAAGAACCCTAACATTTCAGTATCAATTTTTGGCATACAATTAGGCACATAAATCCTACGAATCACCACATTGAAATCACAACAGAAATCTGAAGCGTAACATTGACAACAAACCTAATCGACATCTTTTTCTGGAAAAGGAAAATGAGCTCAAGAATTTGCAGAGATAATTGAGAGCTGAGCTATGAAATCAACAGCATGAAACGCGCGCGCGCGCGCGCGCGAGAGAGAGAGAGAGAGAGAGAGAGAGAGAGACCTTGATGATCGAGGGAGGCTTCATCAGCGACAAGTGCGGGAGGTTGAACGAGATCGACGCCGATGTAAGGAGTAGGAGGAGTCTTCTTGGCAAGCTTAGGAGAAGGCTTTGAAATGGTGCTACCACCTTTCTTTTTCTGCTTGAAGTATCCTTTCATGTCCGACCTTGCCGTCGCCATTGATGCGTCTCTCTCTCTCTCTCTCTCTCTCTCTCGCTCTCTCTACCTGATTTTCAAATTTGAATTCTTCTGTCCCGAGGCTTCCAGAGGAAGGAAATAGAATATCTGAGCGGGCAATGCTTGCGGCATCGGGCTGGAACTTATACTGGGAAGTTGGGCCTTTAAAGTTGGCCCACCCACTAAATGAAGGAGCCCAACGTTGTAATTGTGCAAATTTTGTGAGACAAAGTAACAACTTCCAAACCATAGTGGATTTTTCCTTGCCCCCTAAAAAAAAAAAAAGAAAAAAGTAGTGGATTAAGAAATTCTGTACAACAATATTGCACCTTTTTTTATGCAAAAAATGTTCTACTTTTAATTTTTCTGTAATTTGATAGTAGTAATTAATTTTGTTACCAATGGGAAAGTTTTGAGAATTTTTGATATAGAAATTTGAGGAATTTTTCTTACTTACAGTTATCAAAGACACCAATGCGATAAAAGCATGTCTGCCCCTGCTTCGTAAGTAGGGGTAATTTCTTATATGCTTTTAAGAGCACATACTTTTATTATCCATGTGTACATATTTTTCATACGTGTATTTGTCACATATTAATTTTTTAATATATATTTGATAATGTGGCTCGTAAGAATACATGCTCTCAGGAATATGATATATATATTGATAAGTAGGAGGATTTACTTGCAACTTTGAAATTTTCTACAGATTAAGGGTATGTTCTTTTCGTGGGTCAATTGCAATTTACCAACCTCAATCCACTTCAACCCACTTCAACCTATTTCAACCTACTTTAACCCACTTGAAAAAAAATACCAACTTCAACTAACTTCAACCTACATCAACCTATTTCAACCCACTTCAACCAACTTTAACCCACCCCCTTCATAATTTTAATAATTTATAAAGTATCATGTGAGATTTAATCATTCTTGCCCCAAAAAGTTCACTATACTACTTTTTTGTAAATTATCGTACTTTGAAATTATTTTATTTTTGTATTTTTGTATTTTTTTAGTTTTTCATTTTGAAATTTTGAAATTTTTAATTTTTAATTATTTGTATTTTTAGTTATTTGTATTTTATTTTTTTATTTTTTTAATTTTTAATTTTTAATTTTTAATTTTATTTTAATTTTTTTGCATTTAATTTCTATTTTTTATTTTTTAATTTTTTAATTTTATTTTATTGTATTTAATTTTTATTTTTATTTTTTTAGTTTTTTAATTTTTAATTTTTAATTTTTAATTTTTAATTTTTTATATTTCATTTTTTTTAATTTTTATTTTTGTATTTTTTTAATTTTTTGTATTTATTTTTTATTTTTTATCTTTTTAGTTTTATTCCAAACAAAAGCTAGAGAAAATTCCAAAAAATAAAAAATTAAAAAATAATAAAAAGATAAAAAATAAAGAATAAAGAATAAAAAATTAAAAATTAAAAAATAACAAATTAAAATTAAAAAATAACAAATTTAAAAAATAAAAAAGAAAAAAGAAAAAATAAAAAAATAAAAAAATAAAAAAGAATAAATAAAAAAGAATAAACAAAAATTCTACAAAATTTCGATGAATTCATAAATTATCACACATTAATTACATTCTCATTATTTTAACCAACCCACCATATAAAAAATATACTGACTTCAACCTACATCAATCCAATTCAATCTACTTCAACCTATTTTAACCCACCTCAAAAAAAAATACCAACTTCAATCCACCTCAACCCACCTCAACCTACTTCACCTTTTTACCCATCCAATTTACCCACGAAAAAAACAGGCCCTAAAGAGGGAGTATTTACTAGTTCTTTTCTCATATTGATATAAGTTGTCATGTCTTGTTATTTGTGGAAGCATAATTCTTTTCTAGTTTCTACATGTCAAACCTTGACCATGAATTTCAAAGAAAATGAGGAGATGAGACTGAATTGGAACGAAAATGAAGGGATAAGAACATATACGAAGGTATTAATGCCAACTCAACAGTATACACAAATCAAGTTTGAACAAGAAAAAAAGACCATCTCGCTAGAATTGCCCAACGCCCATTGTTTTCAATTTTTTCCCCTTTTTTTTTTTAAAAAAAAAATTGTCAACCAAATTCTGTAATCAAGCTGCACCGCTGTTTTTCGTGACTTTTATTTTTTGCAAGCTCATTTCTTAACAAATAAGTAAATACAGTGTGTAACCCACCGATATTGACTCAGATCCCAGCTTGCTCCCGGGTCCTTATAAAACGTGTATCTCTGTTTGGTAATTGTCGTTATCATTTGTTTCGTGGATTAATAGAGAAAGAAAGAGAGATGGCAATGGTAGGGGGCGTAACAGAGAAAGGGGCATCAGAGAACAGCACTGAGATTGTAAATCTAGCCAAGTTTGCTGTTGATGAGCACAACAAGAAAGAGGTACATATGTTATATCTAAGGCCCTGTTTTTTCGTGGATAAATCTCAATTTATCAATATCAACTAATTTCAACCCACTTTACGAACTTCAATAAAGAAGATCTACTTCGACCAACTTCAGCTCAATTTTACCAATCTCAACCAACTTCACCCATTTACCAACCCATATTTTCCAACGAAAAAGACATATCCTAATTCTGTATGCACCACTCCCGCAAAAGATTACTCATGACTTCTAATTTGCTGATTGCAAGCTGTGTCCGCTTATACGTCAAGCTGTCAAAATCTAATACTGTATGAAACTCGAAATTCGTGAAAAATTATGCAAATCCAACAAGGCATGACGAAATGTGACCCAAAATTGGTACATTTTGACTATTTATGATGAAATCATTCGATAAATTGAAGCTGCTCCAAGCTTGCTGTTGATCTGTTTTGACTATTTATGTGCATCTTACTGAATACACATATTAACATTGTGGCAGAATGCAATGGTAGAGTTCCAAAAGGTGGTGAAAGTGAAAGAGCAAGTGGTGTCAGGAATAATGTACTACATCACCCTAGAGGCAACTCAAGGATCAGAGAACAAGGAGGACCATCACAGCTATTTTGAAGCAAAAATTTGGGTCAAGCCATGGTTGAACTCTAAGGAGTTGCTGGATTTTAAGTGCTTGGGCAGTGCTCTCAATTGAGCACTGAAGTTGTGATTATTGTCATCCATGAAGTGTATGTAGAAATACTGCAGAAGCTCATTACTACTGAGTATTGAGTTATAAATTGTTATTCTTTGCAGGAGTTACTGTATCATATAAATAATTGTTGGATGATACAACTGTCGTATGATACAAAATAATTATTTAATTATTGTTAAAAAAGGTTTGAATTATTTGATTACCTTGTAAATACAGCATGTAAATATTTATATCCAATATCGAATTTTTGATCTTCAAACATTAAAAGAAAGATAGTTTCATTCACCTTTATTCATCCCCTTTAGTCTCTTCTAATCATCTCTCTCAATCCTATGACCTAAATCTAAAAATTCAACCCTAATTAATTGATTTTCCTTAAATTCAAATTATTTTCTTCATATTTAGAATTTACATCTAATATCGAATTTTTGATCTTTCAAACATCAAAAGAAAGACAGTTTTGTTCACCTTTCTTCGTCCCTTTGCTCTCTTCTAATCTTCTCTCTCAATCCTGTGGTCTAAATGTAAAAATTCAACCCTAATTAATTAATTGATTTCCCTTAAATTCAAATTATGTGTTTTCATATTTAGAATTTATTCATTTTGTCAAATGAAGTCAGTCTATTTGAAATTCTTTAATTTCCCCTGCAAAATTTGGTCGGAAATTTAAGATTTCCTTGGGAAAGGGGCTTATAAGACAACAAGATATTGTCACAACATGTTAGTTTTGGAATAGAAGAATATTTGACGTATAGGAAGTGTTTGATTGGAAGGAAAATGATTTTTTCGGAAAGTCATTTTCTGTGAAAAATATTTTTTTCAAGAGAAATTGATTTTCATGTCACATTTTCCGTTGTTTGGTATAAAATAAATCATTTTCCATGAAAAAGAGAAACACGTCAACTGATTTGTTTAATTGGCAAAAAATATTGACTAAATGGTTATATACAGTTGATATAAATGTTGACCAATTGAAGAAATTTTAAGCTTAAAATTCATATTTGAGTTTTTTTCAATACTTCCTCTCTGATAATGAAATTTCGCTCTAAACTGTTGAAATTATTTTAGTGACCAAAACATCAACTAAATTGTTTAAGTGGTGAAAAATATCGATTGAATTGTTATGGCGGAGAAAAATATTGACCAAATGAATGAATGTCGTGTTTAAAATATGGATTTTAGCCTATTTTAATATTTCCTATCCAATGATCAAGTTTCTACCGAAACTATTAAAATTGTTTTAGTGGTGAAAAATATTAACTGCACTGTTTAAGAGGCACAAAAATATCAATTGAATTGTCGTGATGGGAAAAAATGTTGAGCAAGTGAAAGATTATCAAGCTCAAAAGCTTGTTTTAATATTTTCTGTCTGATTATCAAATTTCAATCCAAATCATTGAAATTGTTTTACTGCCGGGTCGACTGAATTGTTTTAGTGGTGAAAAATGTCGATTAAGCTGCCGTAGTGAAGATAAATGTCGATCAAATCGTTGAACCAAAAATTTTGACAAATCATAAATTCTTGATATAGCATTTTCATAGCTATTATGTCTTAGTATAAAAGACAAATAAAAGTGGATCCGATTACATAGTAAAAGACATAAAAACTAAAGAAAAGGTGTGTTTTTTTTTTTGGCTGCAAACAATTTTTTTTTTGTATTAAAAAAAAAAGCAAAAAACAAGGGATGCATAAATGAAACTCCCTCTCCAGCCCTTGACTGTTCGAAGGAACCCAACAAAAAAACCAACAATCGACTGTAGAAAGAGCACTGTTGGGTAATTAAAAAATGAAAGCAACACTTCTTAGTATATATTTTGCTAGGAAAAGAAAGTGCTGCGTGGAAGCTGAAACGTAGCCCATTACTGTCGTCTTTCCCTACTTTTGCTGCAACGTGGAGAGAGGCTGAAGAGTTTACTCCATCTTTATAAATTGAAGGCACAAGATTGAATTGAAACAAAGAAAAGGAAGAGGGAGGACAGTGAAAGCAAAGGGGCTACGTGCAAAATCAGGGGGAAAAAAAGGGAAGAAGAGGTTGAGCACTGTAAAGAACGGAAGAAGACAGAAAGCAGAATCAGAGTATTAGGATTTAAACAGAGTGATAATAGCGGAAGCGTTAAGATGCAATAGATATTCAGAAAATGAAAATAGAAACAGAATAATAGGAACAGAACAACGACGCAAGATTTACATGAAACCCAATGCGGGAAAAACCACGGACGGCGACGAGCACAAAACAATCCACTATATGAGTAGGGAGAGTACAATACGATCACAATCACAACAGCGATTCGATTTACTAGCAGAATTACGATCTTTCTTGTAATCTCTCTCAAGGTTTCTCTACCTCTCAATGTGTTTAGGAATACTGAAGTGATTTTTGATCCTAGGCCTGGCCCTCCTTATATAGGGCCTAAAAGTAGGGTTTTCCCCCTTAGGATGAAACCCTAGCCGCCAGGGAAAAACACAACATTGGACCAACCCTGGCCGCCAAGCGAACCGCGCGAGAAAGCTCCACGTGGCACGGCACCCCCGTGTCGTTTTTCTGCCTGTTTCGTCGTCTGCTCCTTCGTCTTGGCACGTCCGTGCTCGCGCAGCGTGGTCCCACCGTGCCGGTACTCGAATTTTGGGCCATAAAACTCAACAATCTCCACCTTGGACCAAAATCTCCAAACTCCATCGCCGTCATCGCACCTCGAAGGGTGCTGCCCCCCCCATCAGGGGTTGGGATGGCAATAAAACCCGTACCCGTTTTAAACCCGGAAAACCCGCCCCGTTTATAACCCAAATGGGTGACAAAAATGGGTTTTAAATGGGTATGGGGCGGGTTTGGGAAAAAGAAAATGGGTACGGGTACCGGTACGGGTATAGACTTCACCAGCCCCAAACCCGAACCCGCCCCGTACCCGTTTGCATATAAATTAAAAAAAAAACCTAACCTAAATTATTCCCTAAATAAATGATGGCATGCCAGCCCAAAAGCTAAAACCTGTAGCCCAATTTACCCGCCACTCCACATCTCCCAGTGACCCAGTCCCAGATTTCATGCTTTTAGGGTTTTATCATCCTGATCGACACTCCACTCCGCATCTGCTTTTAGCCCACTTCTTCTGCCCGAGGACCCCGACTCCCAGTGCTCTACTGCTCTCGCCTCTCTGCCTCTCTCTGCGACTCTACCTCTCTGCCTCTCTCTGCGAATCTGCCTCTCTGCCTCTATCTGCTTGTCATTCCCTTCGAACTGCACAAGCTCTACACTGACACATACAAACAATCAAAGTATCAGTGTCATGAAATGCATGAAAGCAACCTCTACTCTACATCTTTATTTAGTAAGGCAATCAAGTGTCTGCTTTTGAGGCTTTTTGTGGTGCCCAATTGAGTCTACTGTGATATTTTTCCTGAAAATGTTGCTAACTTGTCATGGAAATCCAGAAAGGTGCCAGCAAGGTGGATTGTGTTGACATTGGATTGCTGATTTCAATGCCGAAGTGCAGTTTGGATGGGTAATTTATTGAATTCAAATATGGGTTTAATATGGGTATTGATTTTTAATTCCTATATAAATCCGAATAAAACCCGCAAATCCGCAAAAACCCGATGGGTAAGGGTACGGGTGTAGTTTTTCAATACCCGATGGGTAAGGGTACGGGTATGGGTATGATTTTTAAAAACGGGTATGGGTGAGGGTACGATTCAACCCGCCCCGTACCCGCCCCATCGCCATCCCTAATCAGGGGCTATGCCCCGAAGGGCGCTCAGTGGCTGTGTACGCCAACTAAGTCCAAGCAATGCTCGAACTTAGCTATAGGTAGGGGCTTGGTCAACATATCTGCAGGATTTTCAGAAGTGTGCACCTTTCTTACCACTATCTCTCCTACAGCCACTGTATCTCTAACATAGTGATACTTTACACTGATATGCTTGGTCTTCGAATGGTAGGCATCATTTTTAGTCAGGTGGATGGTACTCTGACTATCAGAATACACTACAGTAGTAGCTTGTGGTACTCCAAGCTCAGTTACAAGTCCCCTCAACCAGGTAGCTTCCTTCACTCCTTCAGTAGTAGCAATATACTCAGCCTCTGTAGTAGATAGAGCTGCAATAGACTGTAGCGATGCCTTCCAGGAGACAGCACTAGCGCACATAGTGAAGATATACCCAAATATGGACCTTCTTCTATCCAGGTCGCCAGCATAGTCAGAGTCAACAAAGACTATAACATCATGTGTAGCAGCTTTGTCTCTATCAAACACCAACCTCATTTTAATAGTACCCTTCACATAGCGAAGGATCCACTTCACAGCTTCCCAATGATCCTTTCCAGGATTATGCATATATCTACCTACCACACTCACAGTATGTGATAAATCTGGTCTAGTGCAAACCATAGCATACATCAAACTACCAACAGCACTAGAATAAGGGATATTAGACATTCCATCTATATCCTCCTCGATTTGCGGACAACATTCTGCAGACAATCTGAAATATGCAGCAAGTGGTGTGGAAACTGTCTTACAGTTATCCATATTGAATCTGCCTAGTACTTTCCCAAGGTGGTGTTCTTGAGATAAGTACAGCTTACCAACTTTTCGATCCCTCTGTATCTCCATGCCTAGGATTTTCTTTGCTGCACCCAGGTCCTTCATCTCAAACTCCTTACTGAGTTGAGATTTTAACTTGTCAATCAAGGTTTTATCCTTAGAAGTAATCAACATATCATCAACATACAGTAGCAAGTAAATAAGGTAACATCAGAATACTGTCTAAAGTACACACAATTATTATATCGGCTACATGTATACCCTTGTGCAGTCATGAAGGTGTCAAACCGTTTGTACCACTGCCTCTTAAGTCCATATAAGGACTTTTTCAATCTACATACCAATTGTTCCTTTCCAGGAACAAGAAAGTCTTCAGGTTGCCTCATGTAGATTTCTTCCTCCAACTCCTCATGGAGGAATGCAGTCTTCACATCAAGCTGCTGTAGCTCCAGATCAAATAGTGTAACAAATGTAAGAAGTACTCTAATGGAGGTGTGCCTAACATTCGGTGAAAATACCTCATTGTAATCAATGCCCTCCTTTTGGTTGCAACCGCGAACAACCAGGCGTGCCTTCCATCTTGCATCTTCAACTCCAGGAATTCCTTCTTTCTTCTTGTAGATCCACTTGGCAGTCAAGGCTCTTCGGCCTTTAGGTAGTTCACACAGCTCCCAAGTTCGATTCTTCTGCAGGCTCTCCATTTCCTCTTGCATAGCTAGGATCCAGTTAGGTGAACTTGGGCAAGAGATTGCTTCAGTATAGATTTGAAGGTTCCACACCTTCAGACACTTCCTCTGCAACTGAAAGTGCGTATGCTATCAGTCCCTCATCATCATTGTAGCGAGCAGGTCTCCTGATCTCTCTTCGAGGACGATCACGAGCTATAGAATGCATAACCTCCATTTGAGGTTGATCGGAACTGATAGTCCCAGGTTCAGTAACCTGGGCCTCCCTATTGGGCTGATTAGCAGCTCCACCTTGAGCTGTAACGGTCTCTATCTCTACCTCCACACTGGTATCTTCCTGATTACCTGCACCAGTAGAAGGAACAATAGAATCCTCCCCAGAAGATAACATAGTAGTCTCATTGAAAGTAACATCCCTGCTCTGGATTATTTTCTTAGACTCAGGACACCACATGCGGTATCCCTTAGACTCAAATGCATATCCAATAAACATGCATTTGATAGCCCTATGGGCTAATTTCCCATTGTTCACATGGACGTATACAGGACATCCAAATATTCTTAGATGAGAACAGTTAACAGGATTACCTGACCATACTTCTTCTGGGATCTGAAAGTCGATGGAGGTGTGTGGTGAACGATTCACCAAATAGCAGGCTGTAAAAATAGCCTCAGCCCAGAAAGCTTTGCGATCCCAAAGCCCAACATTTGAAAGCATACATCTAGCTTTCTCCGACAATGTCCTATTAATTCGTTCTGCAACCCCATTCTGTTGTGGTTTTCCAACCAAGGTTTTGTGCCTAGCTATGCCATTCACTGAGCAGAACTTATCGAAATCTGATTCAACAAACTCAAGACCATTATCAGTCCTAAGTTTCTTGATCTTTCTCCCAGTCTGGTTCTCAACCAGCGCCTTGAACTTCTTGAACATAGAGAATGTCTCGTTCTTCTGTCTCAAGAAGTAAACCCAAACTTTACGTGAGAAATCATCTACAAAATTCAACATGTAGCGCTTACCTCCAAGCGAAGGAACCCTTGAAGGACCCCACAGATCAGAATGAATGTAGTCGAGGATCCCCTGGGTACGGTGTTTTGCTTTTGAGAAACTCACCCTCTTTTATTTCCCAAAAACGCAGTGATCACAAAAATCGAGCTTACCCGTACTGGCGCTACCCAGACAACCTTTCTTACTCAGAATGGTCATCCCTTTCTCACTCATATGGCCTAGTCTCATGTGCCATAGCCTTGTATCGTCTGCTGTCCCAACTGTAACTACTCCTGTAACTGTAGTTCCTTGTAGAATGTAGAGACTGCCCTGCCGCAGCCCCTTCATTATTACCATGGCTCCCTTTGTCACTTTCAGGACACCATTCTCCATAACAATTCTGCAACCGTTAGTCTCAAGAGTACCAAGAGTACCCAAGGAGATTAAACAACGAGTCATATCAGGTATGTGACGCACTTTAGACAAAGTTCTAATAGTGCCATCATGAGTTTTAATCTGTACTGTACCTATTCCTGCAACCTTGCATTCAGCATCGTTGCCCATAAGTACAACCCCAGTATCCACAGGTTCATAAGTGACAAACCAATCCCTACGAGGACACATGTGGAATGTACACTCAGAATCTAAAACCCAATCAGTACCTAATCCCCTTTCAGAGGTGGTAGCCAAAGACATAGTAGCAAGTAAGACATCACCATCAGACTCTGACTCTACTACACAATCAGCTGTAGCAGTTTTCTTCTTTTCCTCCTTCCCACTCCTTTTCTTTAATTTTCAGCAATTAGCCTGGATATGACCCAATTTGTTGCAGTAGTGGCAGGTTTTGTTAGAATAAGGATTTCTTGACTTAGAACAGTTCTTTTTCTTATTACCGTTCCCCCTTTTCTCAGTGGTTCTACCCCTGACAACTAATCCCTCAGCCGGATCAGCATGGATGTCATGGTCAAATTTTTCTTTAGACAGCAGATTGGACTTGACATCCTCAAACGATATAGTATCAGAGTTACTATATAATATAATCTCCTTAAAGTGTTTGTAGGAAGGGAGTAGAGACACAACAAGTAGAATTGCCTTATCTTCATCCTCAATTTTAACATCTAAACTCTCCAAATCTACTAGAATAGAATTAAATTCATTCAAGTGTTTTTGGACAGGAGTACCTTCAGCCATACGAAAGGTGTATAACCTTTCCTTCAATTGGATCTTGTTAGCTAGACTCTTTGTCATATAGAGTTCTTCTAGCCGAGTCCATAGATCCACTGCAGTTGCCTTATCAAGCACCTCTCGTAGGACATGAGGTGCCAGGCACAGCTGTATGGCTGAAACTGCCTTCAGCTCCAGTTCTTCCCATTCTTCCTTCGTCAGTGACCCACGCCTCTCCTTCAGTTCTGCTGCCCATTGCTCCTCTGTCATCTTTTCGGGTTTCACGTGAGGTCCCTTTAGAACCTTCCACAACCTATGCTGGATGAGAACAGCTCTCATCTGCACCTTCCACAGATTAAAGCTAATCTCCCCATCGAATTTCTGAATATCTACCTTCATGATAGAAGACATCGTGAACTATAGCTCTGATACCACTTGTTAGGATTTAAACAGAGTGATAATAGCGGAAGCGTTAAGATGCAATAGATATTCAGAAATTGAAAACAGAAACAGAATAATTGGAACAGAACAACGACACAAGATTTACGTGGAAAATCCAATGCGGGAAAAACCACATACGGCGACGAGCCCAAAACAATCCACTATATGAATAGGGAGAGTACAACACGATCACAATCACAACAGCGATTCGATCTACTAGCAGAATTACGATCTTTCTTGTAATTTCTCTCAAAGTCTCTCTACCTCTCAATGTGTTTAGGAATACTGAAGTAATTTTTGATCCTAGGCCTGGCCCTCCTTATATAGGGCCTAAAAGTAGGGTTTTCCCCCTTAGGATGAAACCCTAGCTGCCAGGGAAAAACACAACATTGGACAAACCCTGGCCGCCAAGCGAACCGTGCGAGAAAGCTCCACGTGGCACGACCACCCCGTGCCACGTGACACGGCACCCCCGTGCCGTTTTTCTGCTTGTTTCGTCGTCTGCTCCTTCGTCTTGGCACGCCCGTGCTCGCGCAGCGTGGTCCCACCGTGCCGGTACTCGAATTTTGGGCCATAAAACCCAACACAGAGATTGAGAAAAACAGAGTACCAAAAAAACAAAACAACGATCAAAGTTCCAAATCATGAAAGAGGTGGAACAAACTTAGAGTCAACATAACCATCTTTTCTCATTCGAGGGTAAGAAGATTAGGAACTGAAGCTCATCCTCATTTTTTATTCATTCACATCTCTATCAAACCTATTCTTCTATGTTCAAGAACAACAAAATTAACTTGTCAGGCAATCAAAAAGATCAAGTCAGGTCACAAAAGCATCAAATGATGTGCAAAGCCCTTGCCTTGCTGAACTCTCAACTAAAAATCCGATCCTGCTGGATCTTGGGTTCTGACGAACCCATAAATCAAAGGATTCTGCCGAATCTCATGTCTTGCCAGACTCATAAAGCTTATGGATTCTGCTGAATCCCGGATCCTGACGGATTCATAAAATTGGATCCGTCGTCCTGCTGGACCCCCTAAAAAACAGAGGAAATAGAGTATGAAAGCTATTAGTTATCACATTGCTATGTTTCGTGTGGTTTTCATAGTGCTCTGTTTCGGCCTCGAGATGAACCTTTGTCATTGCCATGGAAATACCGTGAGGAATAAAGAAAGTTCATCGAACAAATAAGTGCAAATGAGGGGAGGAAGAGGTTAAGGAAGTTTTTATCTTGTTCATTTGGGATACTAAGATTACAATCTAGTTGAGAAAGGTCAAAGAAAACAATATATACTTTGTCACCTTCAAGCAAGACAAAAGTTAAGGGAATGAATGGAGTTAAAACTGCAAGTTCTCTGCTTCGTTCGAAATAAAATAAAATGGCTTCCATTTGGGACTTGATTCAAATCCAATGGGGTGCATGAAAGGAGACCTGCAACGAAAATGCTCAAGATTGGATTTTCATGACATTTGATTATACAACCTTAGCAAAAGCGACAAAGAGACCTCAAGTCTGGATAGGTACTGCTGGTGTTTGTATATATATATATATATATATATATATATATATATATATATATATATATATATATATTCTCCGTTCTTGAAAACAATACTTGATTATGGAGAATTTAAATAAAACAAAATCACTTGTAGGATTCTAAAGATTTTTTCCAACCTCCTGAAAAATTGATTTGCATTCCATTGAGAGGGATGACCTGTGGAGTTTCAGATATAAATAAAAATGATCAAGAAGTTCCACGTAAATTTGAAACCAGGGGCATGATGATGACTATACTCTTTTTAAACGTCGTCACTGGATTTGTTGCTGTATAAAAATCCTGCAGCATTCCAACATGGCTTGAGTCTCATGACTAAGTGGCAAACAAGTTCAATGAGGGGTTTAAAGTAAGGCTGTAAAAGTCTGATCCGACACGATAACCCGACCCGAATCCGACCTGAATTTATTGAGACAAACACGAACCCAACCCGACCCGAATCGATTTCGATTCGAAGTCGACATGACTTGACCGTTTACTGGGAAAACTTATTATGTTTCAATTTTGAGCAATCTAAGCTATTTTCAAGGTTGACACGAAATTGACCCGTTTTACAGCTCTAGTTTAAAGATAAAACACGATGATGACAAAAACAAGGAGAAGGAGGCTTTTCACACCTCTGTTTGTTCATTCAAGATAAAGTACAAAGAAGGCTTTAAACTATGAAATAAAATGGTAATGAGTTTTGGGTGAATTACAGCCCATGCATCATTACAAAAAGGATGTGGTGTGACATTGTTGGCACAAATCAAGTGCAGTCATTTGCCTTCAAGTGGTATTATTTGGGCCATGTTAAGATCATACAAATGGTGCCCATATACTTTGAGTGCATGCAGATAATAGTTATTCTGATTCATCTACTCAGGTAAAATTCATAAAGGGGCAAACAAAATATTTTGAGTATTGATTAACTTGATTCCACGAAGGATACGCAGGCAGCTCGATATAAAATTTTTCGAGTTCAGCCTAAACCGAAATCTTCAA
>JAKOGI010000014.1:1212500-1282500 GCA_029747015.1 Carnegiea gigantea | reverse complement strand
CATTTGGAAAAGCGGATCATCAGGTAAGTGCTTCAACGCAAATTCCCTTTGGCAAGTGTATCTTGGATCTGTCTTGCGCAGAACTCCATGGCCATATCCCGGCACAACCTATGAATTGGGAAATGGCAGGAGAGTTAATATACTGAAACACACGAGATCATAATTGACAAAACTTGCTAAGTGAAAGATATTGTGGGAAAAGAAAGCCAAGAACACATATTGCATAACGGATTGTAACTAATCATTACTACACCAAGTTGCCTAGAGTTTACTTCATTTTTAACATAGCCTAAGCAGTGACATATCAACAGTTTGTTTACCTTGCCACTGTTTAATGTCTTCCAGACATAGTCTTTCAATTGCTCAGTAGTGATGTTCTCTCCACATTCCTCAACAACTTTTTTGATCCACAGCAAGACTTCCTGAAGCAATGATAAGATAAACATGAAGACACCAGATAGGCCATGAATAAGAATTAAAGCGGGAGGACAGCTCCTGGTGTAAGGGGAAGGGACGGTCTGCTGTAGAGGATAGAGATGCATAAATTCGAGCAAGGAGAGTACTCATTATGCAGGCAAACCCAGAAACTCTCAGGAATTACTCACCATTGATTATGTCGACAAAAATTCATGTCTGATGCAGTAACCCTCAAATAGTCCCATGTGGAATAATACCCTCACAATTGATCAACATATTCCATGCCCCCCCCCCCCCCCACCTGGGTGAGGCACAGCACACGTGCCAGATCTGAAAAGTTTAAGCCTCAGGAACTGATCTTTTTGTCTACCATTCTCCAGCAGGAACTTTTGATAAGTAGACAACTACACAAGCCTCTTAACCAGTACTGCCAATCAAACTTGTAACATTCCAAACGAACCACGAAGACGACCCTCAGCGTCACCCATCTCCCACCAACCCCTTCCCGAAAACAGCCAATGAAAAGAAGGGAAATAATAAAATCATTCATTTTACCCAACAGATATACCTTTTCCTAGTGTACCTTAGTTTTAAAAGGCGCGAGGTGCATAGGGTCCCAAAGCACAAGGCACGAGGCGATGGCGCACGCATCATGGATGCGAGGCTCACTTCGATGCAAAAATTTTTAAAAAGACTTTCACATGTCACAAAGCATATTTGCAGAAACAAGTTAGATAAATGCATTAAAAAATTGATTAGACGTCAATATAACAACTAACACCGCAAATAACCTTAACATATGTTATCTTATCATCCTAGCTCCCCAATGCACACACTTACCGACAGTGTACTCATGCAATTCTTTGTCCACCCTCCTATACACTAGAGGAAGGCAAAATAAGAGCCACAAAAAGTGTAACTGAAAACCCTTTCCAAAATAAAACGCATAATGATCTAAAGCTGAACGCAACTTATGCTGTCTTATCTTGCACAAAGTAGTAGAAATCAAAAGGAACATAGGGAGAGAAAATACCTGGTTAGCTAATCCATGCAGGGGGCCAGCCAATCCATTCAACGCAGCTGCAAATGAAAGATAGGGGTCTGAAAGCGCACTGGCCACCTACATTTCGATGAAAACTCGTCAGATGACTTCTAAAGACGCCAAACCCCACCTGCCAGTCACATAAAAATTTTAAAAAAAATACATGCATGATCATACATATATGCAGGTTAGCATCATAATGAGTGCAAATCGGAGCATCCGTAGTAGGTAATTGACAGTCTAACAAAGACTTTGGGTAGAGTTTTTGGACACTTACCAGATGGCCAGTATGTGCACTAACATTTCCGCCCTCATGATCACTGCAATGTTTAATGCCATTTAGTAAAAGAAAAAAGAAAAATGCAATTGAAGTATGTAACAACTTGTGAAGAAATTACCTGTGAATGGTTACATAAAGCCGCATCAGCTCAAGCATCTGAGGATCTTCAAATCCCAACATGTGTGCAAAATTCCCACCATAATCAAGGGAATCATGCAGTGGTATAACTTGTCCATTCTTATAAATCCTTCAGCAACAGAAAGATAAGTCACATGACTAATCAGAACCAACCAAAATATTAAGAGCAACTTCCTACTAAGTGGAGTTGCCGAAATAAATATATGGTCACTGACATAATCAAACAAATCGCCTGTGACGTTCAGCAAGATTAAAGCGTGGAATAGTATTTCTTGAAGTTACAACCCATCTTGACTGATGCCTTGTCCAAATATTAAGGGACAGAATTCCCTTAGACCCAAATACAAGACATGTTTTAGGGGATCAGCTTCAAAGTAATTCATGCAGGCTAAACTGAGTCTCCACCTTGCAAATTGCAAGCAAGCTCTGTCATAGGCTCATCCCCGCAAGGCAAGTAAGTCTGTTCATTTGTTCATATCCTGAGCACCGTTTTTACTTTAGTTGACATGATGACATGGCCAACAACAGACGACAATATGCATAACAAGAAATGTATGTTGGATGATCCTACTTTGCAACGAATAAAAGAAGGAACCTATGATGGATAGCGACTTTTTAACCAAATAAGAGAACTGGAAAGCTTTATTCTAAATACGAGAGGACAGATGAGTCATTGCTTTATTCTGCAGTAATGTCAGGCTCTCTGCAAAACTGGAATGCCAGCAAAATTTACATAGCTCAATCATCCACTGGATATAGAAAATTTTACTCACCTGCGATAAACATAAGCAGCAACAACAGGAACTCGAGCAATCACATTAAGGCAGTCCTCATAAGTGGGTTCCCAGAATCTGCAAGCAAGCACACAATCAGCACCTTCATAGCTGAACACCAAGGAGTATAGCAAGACAATTACATAGAAATATCTTACTTTGATTTATGAATTCCTTTCTCATATGCCTTCTGAAATTCACTCTGAACCTGCAAGATCAAAGTGAATGAAGTTTAATATTTTTCACCCTCAAAAAATGTTTTGCTCTACATCAGTTTCCAGTAAATCATCAAGTTGTAAAGAAGCATCGGGTGAAAAGCACAAGTCATATGAATCAGAGGTCACGAAGTCCTTTAAAGCAATGCAGCAATGTCATGTTTTGGGGCACTACAGCGATTAAAGAAAGGGGAAGAATAAAAAATGAAAACTATGAGACCAAGGAAAAAGCAATAACAAAAGGAAAAATCCTCAACCTCATTCATTAATCTTAGCACAATATCTTAAGTTATTTCAACGTGATCCAATGACGAAGCCTTTCTATAAGAACCAGCCATCTAAATCTGTCATAAACACAGCCAGCAGCAGCAGCCCAGAGTGAAATGAGAAGAGGTTTCGTAAAGCAGTTAATATATTAACCTGAAGAGCCATAACACCAGTGGAAAACTGCGTCATCGGATGTGCATTAATAGGAAGAGCATCAATAGCCCTGTACACGTGATCTGCATTTAAAATAAAACATCCATAATTCAGCACACAACATTTGTGACTCAGTCCCCATTAAAAAAGGTCCCCGGGGGGGGGGTTGTAGGGGAACAAAAGCTAAACCAGGTAGACCTTGAGTTAGATTGAAACAATAATCTTGTCGATCACATGGAAGAAGAAAGGAAAAGAACGATGATGTGACCAATCTAACCTAAGAAAGTAAAAGAAAGGAGATGCAATTAGAGTAGCCCACAATTCTTTATGAAACAGCAAATCTTCTATTCAATTGAACTATTGAATTATATCAAGAAAGAATTTATTAATCAGAAAAGAAAGGAGAGAACACCCTTGGAAAAAGGGAGTACTCCCTTCCATGCGGAAGACGGGAGCTCAAAGTTCAAACTGCACCACTTGCAAGTAATCCTACCCCACTCCTCTTAAAAGTGGGCTGCTTATCCTTACGCCCTACGGCCTACCCCAGCAGGACTAGGTCTAGCAAGTAGCAAACCCCAACTCCCAGAACCCAAAAAAAAAAAAAAAAGGACGTAAAATCATATTCTTAAAGTCCATTTAAGGAACATGGAATAAAGCCAATAAAGAGGAATAATTTATAGAGATTAGAGAAGGTACATACATATTGATATAAAGCTAATATCAAGATGCAGAAGATATATGACACCCCAAACAATGGCTAAATTAATTTGGAGAACAAAGTAAAGACTATTTACAATGAAATCTAGCATCCACATTTATGATTCCTCAAACTTTTAACACAGAATATATATGAATCCAAAGGCCAGAACCTGGGACAGAAGCACGGCTTCTCAACTCTGCTGATAGCGCATCTGCTTGCTCTTTGCTGGGCACCTTAGTTATTTGATTGCAAAACAGAAAACACAATTTTAGAAATGAATTCGAGTCTAGCGGATAATCAAAAGACCATAGGAAGTTGACAGACATCAAGGCTAGCCACAGCCAAAAAATGCAAGTCCAAACTAAATGGCAACAACATTCTAACACCTCCAGTCATCAAGATGGCGTTCTCAGACATGAGCAGCAAAATTTTGTCTCATAAACAGTTATAAAATGTTTCTATGACTTAGATTAAAAAAGCCCGAGGCGCAAAAAAAAAAACCCCCCCAAGGCGCGGGCTTCGAGGCGAAGGGGCGGGCTTTTCAGACGAGAGGCGCACGTTTGCTAAAACAATGCTTGAAAATCACTCCAAAACCATATTTCTTCAAAAATAAACTAGATAATGGCATCAAATAAGTGATTTTCACCAACCACCAGAAAAAAAAGAAGAGAGAATCAATTAAACATAGCACAATACAATTAAAGCATTAAACACAGCTCAATTGGATTACTATACATTGAACCTCAAAAATATAACACATGCCGCCAGCCTGCTTGGGGGGAGAGAGAGTCCGCAAGAGAGAGAGAGAGAGAGAGAGAGGGCGAAATACTAAGTAACACACACCAACCCCAAAAAAAAAAACAACTATCGTAACACTGTAGGAGGCACCATTTTTGACCTCCTTGAAACACCAAAAAGGGGGGGGTACAAAGAAAAACCTTCCATGGCTAGTGAATAACAAAGGAGGAAGATAAAGAAGGAAGTCTGAAAGAAGACAGGTGAACAAAACAACACTTACTAGATTGTTGTCACCAAGGTTAAGGTGTCCACCTCCAAACTCAAGTTCACTAGCAGCAATACGCTTTGTTTACTTCCAGTAGCAGCTTAATTGAAAGACTTCCACAAAGAAAAAGAGGGGTCGATGCCCCTTAAAGGCTTTTTTCTTTTTTCCCCCACATGGTCTGTTATGATCTATAAAGCGTGGGCTTCGTGGGATTTTCACCTCAGTCTGAAATCCAAAAAAGCATGGGCTTTAAGAATGGGCTGAGCCTAACCCATTCTAAGGAGCAAGAGGGTGGGCTTCGGGCTTTGTGAGCCTAGGCGCACCCCAGGCCCACTTTTTTAAACACAGCTCTATGATGGTTAGGGAAATAATAACACATACACCTCGTGGTCCTCCTCATTAATATCACTAAAAAGACACACAAGTTACAACATAAACTGCACAAAGCTTGAACGGCAGAAAAGATTTTCATAAAGAAAATAGAGCAAAATATTAACCCATGGCCATGGAATCCAAATTGAAGAGGCTCCATCCAAGCACATATAGAGTAAAGCTACTAACCTTTCCAGTTATAAGAAGCCAAAGAAGACCTTCGGGCAACGGCTCTCCACCAGGTTTGGCCGCAGGCAGAAGCTTTTGACACTCCGGGATAGACAAGCCCCTAAATCGAATGCCCTAAAAGGAAGCAAAATGATATCAGATAATTAACAAAACGACTATCAATCAAACTTCTCCCAAGAAAGCAAAGAAAATTTACACCTAAAGTAGAACTTCTTTGGAGTTGGATGAAACAGTACTATACCTCTTCCGGATCAAGTAATGATGTTTCCCATAGCAAACCAATCATTCCTCTCATTCCACCCAATACCTATTGTATTATATACAGAATTAGAATCCAGAAAATAATTACCCATGTTGACATTGCCCAAGTAAGAAGAAAGTGAGAAGCATTGAATGATGAACATGTAAGCAGAATTAAATTAACAGATAGTCTTGCTATCACTGCAGTTATGACTTATGACATTGACGTCTCACAAGAAGATGCAAGAAAGAAGATATGTGAGAAATTCAATGCACAGACAAAATATTACCATGTCAACACCAATGTTCCCCAGCTGAACATTTCCATGTTCTTTCTTTAACTTCTTCAGCCGTTCCTGCATGGAAAAATAACAATGACCACTTCCATGCCACTCCATAAACATGACCTATGTTTGGATAATCAAAATATATATATACACACACACACACACACACACGCGCGCACACACGTATACAAAGAAGAATGGTCAAAGAATCCATGATATAGCAGGTTGATTGAATATTTCCTAAAGCCCAAGACCTAATACGCAACGGGCAACAAAAAAATCCCAAACATATTTTTTTGATGATCTATGAATAGGTAGGATCAAACTTGTTACAACAAAAGATACAAATAGCCACAACAACCCCAAAAAAACAAGGAAAAAAAAAAACCTGCTGCTCGGGAATAAGGTCTTCTAACTCTGAACGGAGGTCCTGCATATGCATAAAAGACTGTTAGAACGTGCAAGGACGACTATAACAGAAGCACTGAAAGTGAGAAGTGAGAACAAGCAGACAAAGAATGCAATGTGCCAGAATAAATCAATGAAATATTCAAGTCCACTCGTCCGTTCCCAATGCTTACCAATGAAGACCAAACAAAATGCATTATTCTAAGACAGATGCCATGAGACAGTCACTTCACCATTTTTCTCCTTTTAAATCCCGTAAGAATCTCAGTATCTACTTTGAGTTTTCAAGTCTGAAACTCCTCTCAGAAAAGGATAGACAAAGAGAAGGGAACTCATCTTTTAACTTAAGTATTTAGAGTGACAACACCAATAAGAATTGAACCTCTATAACCCTCATAAATCCCACTAATGCAGGAAAAGCAATATTTCCTTTAAAATAACCCTATTCTAGTGTCCAAGCAATATCCCCCTCCTCAAAGATATCATAAATACGTATATACGCAAAGTAGGATAAAGATGTCATATAGGGCATGGGGGAGGGGAGATGGGGTGATATTATCACAGAAACAAAAATGAGGCAGCACAAGGAGATAGACAATACCACCTTAGAGGAACTTTGCATCTGTATCCATCTTACAGAACTGCTCAGGCATGACTGCTGGTCCTGCAGGTACAATTTCATTTAGATACGGCAACAATTGGGATTAGAGACTGCATTATACCGTAAACTAATAACCAAGACGCAAAATTAAAATGCTTTAAAAGGTGAAATCAGATATACATGCAGGGGATGAATGATCAGCATATCCTAACGATCACAGTTAATAATCACCGTCTTTATCAGTCAGCTGGGTTAAAATATGTCTAGTAGTTCAGAGTGTTTAACTCCACTTGGATCGACTTGACAGCATATGCCACACCTATATAATCCATCCACCCATCCTAAGCATGCTTACAGTTCTACTGCAAACAAAGCAGGCATCACTGGATTTCAACAACTCATCCTCATTTCCCGACCCAAGATGTCTCATTGTGATGAAACTAAACTAGTAGTAGTCCGTATAAGCAATTCTACAAAAGCAGAATATCACAAGTTACATTTATGACACAAAGGCCTGCCTAGCACCACAACTTATGCTCTTAGCCACCACCCCTCAAAAAGGGAATAGACGAACTCCCCACAAATGCCAACCAATTAGGAAAGACTCACAGTAGTAATAATAGAAGTTGAAAATTACGAAGGTACAAATTGCTTAACAATTTATCAATTTTCTACTCAGCCACCTGAACAAAGAAGGGGGGCTAAAAAACTTGTTGGGCCAATAATCCAGCTTGTGTAATATCTATATGGTTAATCAGATGTGTAGTTCCCATTTCCCAGAACTTCAACAGATCTAAGATGGCATGTTTTACCACTGTTCTTGATCAAAAGAGCGAAAATGGGACAATTGAGTTCCACATTTCATGACCAAATACTAATGATTATGATACAATGTCTCAATTAACGGTTTACTCACCTAAAATCTTGGCCCCAAACCCCCCCCCCAATTGCTATCATTATGTAACAGCTAGCTTATTATTTATCATCGATTGAAGACAAACAATTTTAACCCGATGCTAGTATTTATCCCTTTCTCAATTTAATCAAAAAGAAGAGATGCCGTAATAAATGAAGATGTAAAGCAAACAAAACTTACAACTCGAGAACGTAGCTTCGACAGAGCAGCAATGCCTCTGAAGAACGACATTGATCAACCTAAAAAAACCTCAAAAATCGAACGCAAGCGATGTCAGTTCATCGAATCATATGCTGCGAAAAATACAAATTTTGAAAGAATTACGAGATAATCGATCGGTGCAATCTAATTAGAACATCGAAGATAAATCGATCCGAAAGAAATGGCAGAAATTCTAGGGCATGAAAAGACGAAGGAGAGAGATAGAGAGAGTACCTCCGCAAGAGAGAGAAAGTTCGAAGGGGTCAGAAATGAGGGACATGAAGGTGGGCAGGGCTGGTCGCTAAATAAGAATTAAGAAGTGCTTCGTCAACTGCGGACGGGCGTGACCGTTGACCGTGGCCAGTCTTTACCCTTTTGTTTTAAAAAAAAAAAAAAAATGCAAACCGCAAAGCTTTGACGGCCTATTTATTTATTTATTCTAAGGAAAAGTCATCTGGGGTGGCCATATTGCGACTATACAAACCCTTCAAATGTCAATGAGTGGACAAGTCTATCCCGTAGTAGACTTAGCCCAAATGATCCCAATATTATATTTTGATCTAGCTTCATATAAAATGGGTGGAGTTAGATATGATTTAATGTTGAGGGGATAAAATTAAATTTAGGCCGTGTTTAGGAACAATATTTTATGTGGTGTTTATTATTTTTGACTGAGTCAATGCATCAATCAGTTAATTTTTAATGTTTGATAACTTAGTATTTTGACTAGTACTTCAAGTGGCATTTAGTATTTTAAGCAGTGTTTCTGAAAAGTTAACAATATTAATTTTTAACATTCAGAAGTAACGTTCCATATTTTTTGACAAAAAAATATCCTTTGAAAATTGTCTATATCCTTTTAGGTTTATTTATATTAATTAACTAATCCACCAATTAAATTTACCGAACATATTTATCTTGTAGTGGACTTAGCCCAAACGATTCTGTGTTGTATTTTGATCTGTCTTCATATAGAATATAATGGGTGGAGTTAAGCATGATTTAATGTCAAGGAGATAAAATCAAATTTAGGTCGTGTTTAGTAATAACATTTTGGATAGCATTTAGTATTTTGACTGAGTCAATACACTAATCAGTCAATTTTTAATGTTCGATAACTGAGTATTTTGACTAACATTTCAAGTCGCACTTAGCGTTTTAAGCAGCGTTTCTGAAAAGCTAATAGTATTAACTTTTGGCATTCAGAAGTAGCGTTTCATATTTTTTTTTGGGCAAAAAATATCATTTGAAAATTATCTATATCCTTTTATATCTATTTATATTAATATTAATCAGCTAATCCAACAGCTAAATTTACTGAACACATTTATCTCGTAGTGGACTTAGCCCAAATGATCCCGTGTTGTATTTTGATCTGGCTTCATATTGAATAGAATGGGTGGAGTTACGCATGATTTAGTGTCAAGGGATAAAATCAAATTTAAGCCGTATTTGGTAACAATATTTTGGGTAACGTTTAGTATTTTGACCGAATCAATGCACTAATCAGTCTAATGTTCAGTAATCTAGTGTTTTGACTAGCATTTCAAATAGCATTAATTATGGCTAGTAAACTAATGATTGGTACTATATGAATGAGCTGCAGCTGGTCCACCAAAATGTGTTTGACATCCTTATCTTATGATGGTTTTTGTGTGGGTTATAAGTTGATTTCCCCTAAACTGAAGAAATTTGATTGACCTAAGAATATATGTTATGTTATGAACAGTGGTGGATCTAGACGTTAAAATTAGAGGTGCCAAACAACGAATACTCACGGCCTCCATTGTTGCTATGA
Organism: Carnegiea gigantea; assembly: GCA_029747015.1. Taxonomy (NCBI): domain Eukaryota; kingdom Viridiplantae; phylum Streptophyta; class Magnoliopsida; order Caryophyllales; family Cactaceae; genus Carnegiea; species Carnegiea gigantea. The sequence continues at coordinate 1,272,500 of JAKOGI010000014.1, read as the reverse complement.
ACATAGAATATTAGACTCAGTCTTATTTCCCTCGTCTCATTAATATTACAACCGACTCCACTACGGCTTACATTATCCTAAATTGAAATTAGATCTATCCCTATAAAACTGGGGGGGGGGGAAGAGACAAACTCAGCTTTGACATCAAAATGAACCCACGTACACTGCATCATTCATTACATAAAATTTATTCTGACAAAATTCACAATTTTCCATTCAATACTAACAAAGTCATTAATATTCAACATTTTCTCTAATTTTTGTCATTATCTTGGGCACCACAACAATCAGCTCAGTATGAATCTCAACCAGCTCATTTCTTTACGCGACAAATAAGCAATTACCATTTTACAAAAAAACACAAATAATCGGGCATTTATAATCAACTAACTAGATCAAAACCAAATTAACACATTATTCAATTCCCACTTTCACAAATCAACACTATAAAAGTAATCAACCAAATGTAATTATACAATATAAATAGAATTTCTCAACAGTAAACCAACCCACCCTCTTCAAACACAGGAAAATCCAATTGATAGAATCATAATGGTGCCAGAATTTTCTCAAAAAACTGATGATAGACGAACTAATTGAGATAAAGAGGTGAAGAAAGCGATAGAATATAGATATACCAAAAAAATAAAAAAGAGTGGGCTGAAATCTATCAACAAATTCAATGAAATTCATACATCAACACAACAAATAATAATGGGAGGAGAGAGAAAGAGCATTGGATACCCGAAATTGCCGGTACTGTTGAACTAAACTCGAACAGCACCCCCAGATCTGAAACTTTAATTTTTCTTCTTTTGCTTTTTTGGAATTTTCAATTCTGACTAAAATGAACAAATTCGAGAAACAGAATATTGTAAAAATATCCACAAACATCAAATTTTTCGCACCTAGAAAATGTAAATATCTATTGTTCAAGTTCAAAACCCTAATATGGGTTGCTGTGCGGCTCGCGGATCCGTTCTGGTGGTCGGGGGGGTGGGCTGACTGCTGAGGTACTGGGATTTATTGGGTTCGAGTGCAGGAGAGTGAGAGGACTGAGATGTGAGGATAGAGACGTTGAAGAGCTGAAGAAAGGAAGAAGCACGAAGGCCTTTTTTCAAAATTGCAGGCTGCCTTTTAAAAATTGCATTTAACAAAAATTAAATAAAAATGTCAACTGCTGAGTAGTGAGTACTTGAGCCGGTCCATTTACCGTGAATTGAAAGGATTAAGTGTGTCCAAGCGGACCAACCGACCAACCCTCCAATGGGGGTTTGTTTTTGTTTTTTGGGGGGGCATTTTTAGGAATATCCACAAATAATATTTACACAACCCTCAAATTAGTTAATTAGACACTTTTTGGGTTAGGGGTGTCCGTGGGCATTACTGGGCTGACCCTAGATCCGTCCCTAGTTGCGAAATTCAATTTTGGCTTGGTTTCAAATTTTGGGATTTAAATTTGGATTTTGAGGATCATTTAGGATGTTTATGAGATTATAATTGATTTTAAACACATGAGTAGTTGGTGAATATGTTTAAAGAAATAAATTATGTGTTCTTAGCGAATATGCAAAATCTTATAAGGAATATGTTTTTGTATGTTACAATTTTAGTTATGGTCAGGCCATTAGTTGAATTGAACAAACATTGCTTTCTTTTGGACTCCAGTGAGATATAGGTAAGAATGGCAATGGGGCGGGTACGAGGCGGGTTGAGCCGTACCCGTATCCATACCAATCTTCGAAAATAGTACTCATACCCGTACCTATACCCATCGGGTATTGAAAAACTACACCCATATTCTCACCCACAGGGTTTTTACGAGTTTGCGGGTTTTATTCGGGTTTGTATAGGAAATAAAATTAATACCCATATTTGAATTCAACATTAGTAAATTCAACAAGTCATCAATACGTTTTTGTTGAACGCCTACTAAGCATCCCCTACCATAATGTTTGGTCACAACAAGTAGCAACAATCCATATGAGGAGCATAAATTACATATCTACCAGTAAGATATGCAAATTTGGGCTGGATATTTGGGCTGTCAAGCTTGATTAGTTAGGTCAGATTGGGTTTTTCTAAATTGATAAAAAAACGGGTACGGTGCAGGTTCGGGTACAGGGCGGGTGAAGCTCGTACTCGTACCCGTACCCGTATCCATTTTTCTCAAACCCGCCCCATACCCATTTAAAACCCATTTTCGTCACCCATTTGGGTTATAAACGGGGCGGATTTTCCGGGTTTTAAACGGGTACGGGTTTTATTGCCATTCGTAGATATAGGAGCTCAAAAGACATGGCTTGTATGGGACAATCGTGGTTAGTTTAGTGAATAAACTGGTAGTGACCCAAGTGGAAACGAATGTCCTTAAATCGTACCTGTTATGAGACAGGTATGACTAGGTTAGTTCAATAGCCCGTCTCATGACATGTACGTGTGTGTGTTTTGTGAAGTTTCAAAGTATTATATATATACCAATGAGGTCTTAGCCTAGTGAAAAAGACTGAAATATTGGGTATATTAGGTCTCAAATTCGATTTTCCGCTCCCTTATTATATTGTATTACCCTTCGTGGCTCCTATGGACCCCAAAAAAAAAAAAAGTATGATATACATGGAAGATACGAGTCTATTTCTGAAACATAAGCATGTTCTTATTTCGACTTTCATATGTTAAGAGCTAGCGTTTTGATTCTTGGTGCTATATATACTGTGTGATTATGTGTTAATCAGTTAATATGTAAAATGTAACAATGGGAAAGGAAAGAATTATTTACTAAGCTTGTAAAGCTCATGATCTCACCATTTTTCAGATTTTTGAAAGCTAAAAGGGGGTTACGAAAGCATTAAGAAGGCCAGTCATCTATTAATTAATTACATTTTTGGCGAATCAAGTTGGGAATGCATATCTTATTTTGTGTTTATGTAGTGGATTATATTTAATAGATACAAGTATGGATGTATTTTTGTTTGCACATGTGTAAGACTATTATGGACTTGGTTTAAGTATGTATAGTAATGCATGTTTTAAAATTACTCTGCCCAACTTTTGTTAGATTTCATTTTGAGCTTCCGATGTGCTCGCCTAATGATAAATTAATTAAGGGTAATGAGTTTAGATAGCACTGTTGGTGTTTACTATTGGACATCCATGGCGATGGCATGACTCCTTTGGACAGGGTGTTACAATCTAGCAGCCAATTGTTGCCTATGAATAACCAACCTAGCAAGAAGCTCGCTTCTTCCGTAAAATAGGGGACCAAGAAGCACGACCCAATATCTCTTCTTTCTTTTTCATTTCGGGTTTCCTTATTAGCTGGAACGAACACCCAATAATACCAAAGTTGTCAATTAATGAAGATTCTCGTGCCCAGCGCTATGCACAAATCTAATTCCAAATCTCATGCCTTTAATATTTTTCAATAGCAATAACTACTAATAAAGAATCAATTATTATAATGGTTACAAAGTATGACATTGTATTTATGGTTTATCTATACTATATATAAAAGCAATGTATTTCTGACGTGGCTTTTTCCTGCACTGTCAAAAATTAGAACTTCTGGGCCATCGGATTAATCCTCACTTCAATCTCATCCGTCCATATTCAGTAATTAATTCAGAACCAAATAAAACTTAACAAGAAAAATATAATAATTTTCGTTTATTACAGATACATAAAAAGGAAATACGAATAACATTGTTTTATTACAGATACATGAAAAGAAAATAAGAATAACATTCACAATTAATCTCCTTCTAACAGGAATCCATTACCCTGCTACCAAAATTGTTTCACCGTGAAAAAAATTCACAAAACCCTTCTGTTCCGAATCCGGTTGTCTACATCACGCCCTTCTATCTGATTTGTAAGGCTTCCAATCCTCCGGTCAGTCTCTTATTTCTTTTTTGTAATTGATTTTTTGGTATTAATATCCAGAAATGTATTTCTGACGTGGCTTTTTCCTGCACTGTCAAAAATTAGAACTTCTGGGCCATCGGATTAATCCTCACTTCAATCTCATCCGACCATATTCAGTAATTAATTCAGAACCAAATAAAACTTAACAAGAAAAATATAATAATTTTCGTTTATTACAGATACATAAAAAGGAAATACGAATAACATTGTTTTATTACAGATACATGAAAAGGAAATAAGAATAAAATTCACAATTAATCTCCTTCTAACAGGAATCTATTACCCTGCTACCAAAATTGTTTCACCGTGAAAAAAATTCACAAAACCCTTCTGTTCCGAATCCGGTTATCTACATCACGCCCTTCGATCTGATTTGTAAGACTTCCAATCCTCCGGTCAGTCTCTTATTTCTTTTTTGTAATTGATTTTTTGGTATTAATGTCCAGAAACATGTTAATAGCTAATTTTTCTTGCCTAGAAAGCTTCCAATCCTCACATTTAATGCCCAGAAATATGTTATTTCTTTTTTGCAATTGATTTTTTGGTATTAATGCTTAGAAACATGTTAATAGCTAATTTTTCTTACCTAAAAGGCTTCCAATCCTCACGTTTAATGCCTATAAACATGTTTGTGCGTGTATGTGTTTGTGTGTTAAATTCATGCCCAACATGTTCCCAAATCCAGATTCTATCTGTAGTGTCTGGACCCGTGCTTTCCTATAATTTTTTCATGCCCAACACGTTTAATGCCCACAGGTTGAACTTTCCTATAAATTTGGTATTACACTACATATAGATGTTGTTAAATTCATACCCAATATGTTCCCAAATCCAGATTCAAACCAAAATTCCTAACCCCCAACCCTCCTCTGCCTGAATCTCCACGTCGGCTCAGAAAACGGAAACAAAGGAAACTAGGAAACGGAAACAAAGAAAACTAGGACCATACCCATCAGAAGACACCGGGGAGGGGTGGCGCGTGACCGCCACGCGCCGCCGACGGAGGTTGTTTCACGATCTTCTTCCTCCCAGAACCCCGCATCATCGCCGATCTACGCAGCCGTAGAAAGAAAACCAGAGAAATGCACTGGGGGGGTGGCGCATGAATGTCACGCGCTGCCGACGAAGGTTGTTTCAGGATCTTCTTCGTTCGAAAACCCCACATCATCACCGATCTACGCAGCCATAGAAAGAAAACCGGAGAAACGCCGTCATTGCAAGCGCGTGCACCCACGCGCCACCAACACAGCGGCGCGTGGTTCCTTTCTCATGCTCGATTTCGACAGATCTACACAACGGCGGTGGTGGTTCTCATCCGAATTTTATAGATCAAGGCTCGTGGGTTTTTTTGGGGCGGGGGTGGCGGTGTTTTGGCATCACTTGGGTGATTTTCAAGTCAACAAACCGGCGGTGTTTCTGGGCATGGCGTACATGGCCAGGTCGAAGTAACAGAGAGCTTTCGAGAGGCAGGCAGAGAGGAGAGAGAGAATGAGGCAGGCAGAGAGGAGAGAGAGGGACAATTAGGAGAGAGAGAGTGAAGACAATTAGGAGAGGAGAGAGAGAATGAGGCAGGCAAAGAGGCCTCCGTTATGTTTGGGTGAACTTTGATAATTGAAAATGAAAAACAATTGACCAATGTTATGAAAGCTCCAAAACGACTATTCTTTAGGCTTTTGTTGAATATTAGTGATGATTGCAAATACATGAAAAATTGAAAATGAAAGCTTTTGATAATTGACCAACAACAATGATAGAAGTGCTAAGGAGTAATTCAATTTACTATTCTTTAGGCTTTTTGTTTAATATTGCTAAGAAAGTTTAAAAAATTTTAATAAGATTTAGAAATTAGTGTTATACAAATTAAATTCATGTAAGTTATCCCAACTCATACAAATCTAACATAATCAAAGATTTCAAATATACATTAAAAATTTAAAAACTATGATGAATGTAGCTGAAAGACAGGATAATTCAATTTGGTTTTCTGTTGAAAACAATGAAGTAAAGCAAACAAATCACTAATAAAATAAACGCAAATAAATAGAAATTAATGAAGTTAAAAATAATAAAGAAGGAATGAGGAACATACAGAGAACGCAAAAACTTTAGCTATGGAAAAGGACTAGTATTTTTCTTTGGAATTTTTTTTGATGAAGATTATAACTACTTTGGGATCTTTATATAATAAATAGTAGAATAATGGTGTCTAAAAAACTTTCCCTCCTTTATTCCAAGCATATGGTACAATCCCGCCTAATTGTCACATTTTTGAATTTAAAATCTAAATCTAAATTTAAATTAGAGATAATGATATATAATTTTTAAAAAAAAAAAATGCAACATGAACATATTTGATTGTGCCTTCTCCCTAGCTCTCTCATGTTTGTGATCCTTTGCAATTAGAATGAGGAATGGAAAGTGAGGAACAAAGCACACAAAGGATGTCCAAAGAGAGTATAGTTGACAATGTGGATTGACTGCTTTAAAAGGGCTTTATCAATCAAAATCTCTTCAGGGAAAAAAATATACAATGAAGAAACTTGCAAAAATATGCAAGTCAAAAGTTTTAACGTTCTGCTTAGCATATTGGATGGAGTTACATCTGGTTAATGAACAGCAAAGTCAAAACTATAAGTAAAGTTAGAATCAGAAAGTATAAAATAAAAAACCAAGTAAGAAATTTCAAAGAAAAAGTAAATTAAAAGGAAAGCATTAATGAAAAAAGAAGACTGAAGTTTAGGGGTATTTAAATTTAATAAAATGTCCAAACAATGTAGTATTTCAACATTTAAAAGATGCTACCTTTTAGGATGTGAGCACGAACAAATTGAGGTAAAGATGGTTTGGTTTGATTGACAATCCAAAATTTATAATATATGTGCAATTTCAAGCTTAGTCATAGGATAAGTAGGATAATCAATAGCATAGTTGTTTACTTAAATAAATTATAAAATTTAACCAATTAGACCCAAGTGTAATAGGCCTATATTTTCTTGACAAGATAAGGGCTAATTGATACATTTCATCCTACCAATTTAAAATCACAAGAGAATGAGACATCTTACTTTGAAAGACATCCTCCATCTTAAACCGTGAGGTCTACCAACCCTCCCCCTCTCCTCCCCTCCCCCCACAAAAAAATAGCTTGAGGCTATCATACTTTGCTAATGAAGTGCCAACTTGGCATCACACAAATGAATAAACAAAATATTTAATATCTTAAAAATCATAATTAAATCATAAAAAATTAATTTCAATAAATGATAAATAAATAAGATGTAAGGGGATAAATTGAAGAGTAACTTTTCATCTTATCTTGATTAATGACTGCCTTACATGCAAGCACCAAAATCTATGAACCCCTCCTGCACATCCAAGATTGGTGAGTGTCAGCAACTAAACCGAAATATTATCAATATTTTCAATTAAAAAAGAGGAAACTCGAAGTTTATTGGGGGGGAGGGGAATGTAAGAGATCATCCATTGCTGTTAATATAAACTTGCGATTTACTAAAATCAAAATAAAAATTACAAATTAGATCATAGTTTAAAATTGAATGTTTGAAATCAAAACTATAGTCAAGCTCTTGCCTTAAAAGACAATTGGTTTCCTGTAATAAATTTGTCTAACATCTCAAATTCTCCTCACAGAAAGAGAGAAAGACGAAGCCTCCATTCATGTTCATCAAAGCTGGGGCTTTGAAGAGAGAGAAGGGATGGGAGCGGGAGTAGTTAATGTGACCGGGGGGGGGGAGAGAGTGTGTGTGTGACAGAATATTTGTTACCAATTTCTCCTCGTTATGTATTTTACAGAAAGTGGGCTACATCGGAAGTTCATGAATGCAGTTAATGAATGTATATGGAGGAGGGGGAGAAATGTGGCATTAGTCAACAATTTTTTTTTCTTTTTTTTTAATATGCAGATATTTTAAACGGTTGGGATATTCCTTTATGTGAGATCCATTGTGATAATCTGCTTATGTCCCGCAATTTTTAGGAAAAAATATATATATATATCATTATCTCTAATTTAAATTTAAATTTTAAATTCAAAAATGTGACAATTAGGCGGGATTGCACCATATGTTTGAAATAAAAGAGGAAAAATTTTTTAGACACTATCATTCTACTATTTATTATATAAAGATTTTTTCATATATATACTAAACATAAAAAATATAATGCCTCATCTGCATTTTCTTGTATATTCCTAGGAGCTCATACACCCTTATAACACATCATCATATATGTCATCAATCAAAGCCATGTCAACAAAAAAACTAACTATAAAAAATTAAAAAAATAAAAAATAATTTGGAAAGGAGGGACGTTGCACTCAGCGGTTATGGAGCATGGAAGAAGTTCAGGTTGCTTTGATTTTTTTTTTTTTAGTTTTCTTAAAGGTGAGCCGTATATTAAAAAAAAAAAAAAAGTCATCTTTTCTTTCTTTTGTGAGACATGGGCAGGTTTGAAAAAACTAAACAAAAGTCCTTCATCTTTCTTTTCTTTTTGTTAGATGTGAGTTGTTTTTTAAAAACAACAAAATTAATATTTTTAATTTTTTTAACTTGTATTTTCGGTTACTTGCACTTGCAATTCGCTTGATTTTTGTCATATATCTTCGTGTTCTGCAAATTAAATTTCACTTAAAGTCAAGAATGGCAGGGAACGTAGGCGAAAAAGCAGTCGAAAGAGATTCGATTTGTAAGTTTTGCAATTGATTTTATTTAGCCTACTGTTAAATGAACTTCATTTAGTTCATATTTGTCTCTTAATTGAGTATTTTAATTTTGAACAGCATTCTTGGAGGATAATAGAAATGGTGATGACGACAGAATTTTATCAGGTTACATTTTGTTATTATTTTGTTGGAATTCTGTTCATTGAGATTGTGAATGTTTTGTTCATTTCAACTTATGATATTGTTCATTATTGGGTTCGTTTTAATATATTTTTTTAATTTGTATTTATTAATTGGATTACAGATATTCATTTGGTCATGTGATGTTGTTCATTTATTTTTCTGATTTTTTTTAATATATAAAATTTGTTTATAATTGTTCATTGATTCGTGTACTGCTGTTCATTTATAGTTATGAGTGTGTTCATTTATTCATTCATGTTATTCATTTTGCAGATAATGTTTCTGCTGGATGAGATATTATTACTTTGGATCCTTTGGCAATTGATTTAGTTGGATCGATTGCATACTCTTAAGATGAAACATTTGAGATGTACAATGATTATACATTTAAGGTTGGGTTTAGTGTTCGTTATCATAAGATTCGTAGGAAAACTCGAACTCAAGATTTGTCAATGCGTCAGTTTCGTTGTTGGAAGGAAGGTTGGGAAGAAAATAAAGGCCAACAATGTAAGGAGTACACAAACATTGATATTCGAACTGGGTGCAAAGCAATGATCCAGTTTAATATTGACCTAGATGAAAAGTGGACTGTCACTAAGCATGTAGCTGAGCACAATCATCCGTTGTGTAATACTAATGAGCGGCATCTTTTACCTTTTAATCGGAAAGTTTCCACTGAAGACCTGTTGTTTGTGACAGAGCTCAGGGACGCAGGAGTTCGAGTGGCGGATGCATTCCTTGTCTTGATAAAACAAGCTGGTGGAGCTTCTTTTGTGGGTTTTCAATTGAAGGATTTATATAATAAGATTGAGGATTATGATAAGAAGCCATTTGATGGCAGCGATGCAAATTCACTGATTGAGATTTTCAAGAAACGATTCAAGAGTGAAACCGATTTTTATTATGATTTTGAGGTTGATGTAAATCGTTGCTTGGTGACAAGCAAATGTTAGAGGATTACAAGCTATTTGGTGATTTGGTTGTTTTTGACACAACATATCGTACAAATAAGTATGACATGGTTTGTGCTCCTTTCGTTGGCATGAATCATCATTCTAAAAATATCATGTTCGGTTGCGGGTTTATTATGAATGAGAGAATTGAGTCTTTCGAATGGTTATTTCGGAATTTTTTGAAATTTACGGGTGGCAAATTCCCAAGCACCATTATGACTAATCAGGCTTTTTTTATGGCTGCCACGATAGAATCAGTTTTTTCTGGTGTTCTGCATAGGCTTTGTTGTTTTCACATCATTGAAAATTCAAGAAAGCATATTGGAGCGCTAAGAGCAAAGGAAGGTTTTACAAAATTGTTTAACAAAGTTTTGATGGATTGTGATACGAAGCCTGAATTTGATCATTTTTGGAAAAGATAATTGATTTTATTATTGCTTTATCAGTTGTATTTGTCTGAAAATTTTTTATTTTTCTAGTTCTATTATTTATATTTTTGTTCATTAGGTTTTTTTATGTTTTCTTCATTGAAACTTATATTGTTGCTTACTAGATATTTTAATAATCGCTTTGTACTTTATGATTAATAAATGACTTATTATAATTCATCGGTTCATGTGATGCTGTTCATTTGTATTATTTATATTGTTCAAACGTTTTGTTCACTGGTTTTGAACATTTTTTATTTTTTCGGTTCTATTACCTTGATCTTTGTTCATTAGATTTGATAGTATTTTGTTTATGGAAAAGTATATTGTTGTTTAATTAGTATTTTAATAATGAATTTGTACTTTGTTATTATGTAGTGATTTATTGTAATTCATTGGTTCATATGATGATGTTCATTTTTATTGTTCATATTGTTCACATATGGCGTTCTGAAACTTATAGTGTTGGATTTAGTGTTCATTGTGTTATTCATACTGTTCATATGTTGTTATTCATTTGTGTTGGTACTTTTTTATGTTTTTAATAATTATTTTTCGAACAATTTTTAGGATGGTGGAAATATATGATTGTGGTGCCAATCGCTGGCTTAACAATCTATATTCATTAAGAGAAAAGCGGTGCCTTGCTTTTTCAAAGAAGAACTTTTCAGGAGGGGTATTGTTCATAGCATCAACAATAACCCCAAGAAGATGCAGAATCAGCTGAGTTCGAAAACCCTAGGCTTCAACAATTTTGGGTTATTGATTTTGGATGGGGATCTGTTCGATTCGATTCCATTTCTTTCGATTTTGGGTAAGTGAATTTGGATGCAGAATTCGTTAGTTTGATTCTGTTTAGAGTTTCTTGTGTTCAAATTTTGGTTTAGTTATTTGATTCAATTAATTGTTCGTTTTTTTTTGGGGTTTGTTCAGTAATTGATTCATGTTTGAGTTTGTTCTTTAGCAGTTTCCACTACGAGGAAGTGAAAAAAAAAACAATTCAGAGGAAAAGTAATTCAAAGCAAGGCATGTTCAATCGGAATGGAGAAGTGGATTCAACACTCGAAAAGTACCTAGGCTTCCTCTTGTAAGTCAATAGTTCTACCTTCTTCCTCGGTTCATCAATTCAATCAATTTAAACAAATATGCCTAAACTGTTGTCGCCGGAATTGAACAGTGCCTGAACTGCTGTCGCCGGAATTGAACAGTTCCGCCGAAATTGAACAAGAAAGCCAGTACTCCGCTTGAAGTTGGTGTAATTGGCTGGAGCAAGATGAACTACTGCGTGAATGGATTGCCGCCATTAAATAGTTTGAGATATGGAGAGGAGTTTCAGCCATGGATGGAATTCCAACTAGATAGTGTTCTACTAGGAGTAGGAAAGCAGTTAGCGATCAATGGAAGTTTGGATTTTCAGAATATGGTTGATTTTATTTTTAAAAAAAACAATTTTTCTAGCACGTCAATATTATCCATGTCAGCCTGGGAGCACACAATACGTATACTATAGACCTGGAAGCATGTGCTCCAATATGCTTTGTTGAATTTTCAATGATGTGAAAACAACAAAGCCTATGCAGAACACCAGAAAAAACTGATTCTATCGCGGCAGTTATAGAAAAAGCCTGATTAGTCACAATGGTGCTTGGGAATTTGCCACCCATAAATTTCAAAAAATTCTGAAATAACCATTTGAAAGACTCAATTCTCTCATTCATAATAAACCCGCAACCGAACATGATATTTTTAGAATGATGATTCATGCCAACGAAAGGAGCACAAATCATGTCATACTTATTTGTATGATATGTTGTGTTAAAAACAACCAAATTACCAAATAGCTTGTAATCTTCTAACATCTGCTTGTCACGCCAAAAGAAACTAACCAAACAACGATTTACATCAACCTCAAAATCATACTAAAAATCAGTCTCACTCTTGAATTGTTTCTTGAAAATCCTAATCAGTGAATTTGCATCGCTGTCATCAAATGATTTCTTATCATAATCCTCAATCTTATTATATAAATCCTTCAACTGAAAATCCACAAAAGAAGCTCCACCAGCTTGTTTTTCAAGACACGGAATGCATCCGCCACTTGAACTCCTGCGTCCCTGAGCTCTGTCACAAACAACAGGTCTTCAGTGGAAACTTTCCGATGAGAAGACAAAAGATGCCGCTCATTAGTTCTACACAACGGATGATTGTACTCAACTACATGCTTAGTGGCAGTCCGCTTTCCTTCTAAGTCAATATTAAACTGGATCATTGCTTTGCACCCAATTCGAACATCCATGTTTGTATACTTCTTACATTGTTGGCCTTTATTTTCTTTCCAACCTTCCTTCCAACAACAAAACTGACGCATTGACAAATCTTGAGTTCGAGCTCTCCTACGAATCCTATGATAACGAACACTAAATCCAACCTTAAATGCATAATCATTGTACATCTCAAATGCTTCTTCTTGAGAGTATGCAATCGATCCAACTAAATCAATTGCGAAAGGATCCAAAGTAATAACATCTCGTCCAGCAGAAACATTATCTACAAAATGAATAACATGAATGAATAAATGAACACACTTATAACCATAAATGAACAGGAGTACACGAATCAATGAACAATTATAAACAAATTTTATATATTAAAAAACAACATCAGAAAAATAAATGAATAACATCACATGACCAAATGAATATTTGTAATCCAATTAATAAATACAAATTAAGAAAATATATTAAAACGAACCTAATAATGAACAATATCATAAGTTGAAATGAACAAAACATTCACAATCTCAATGAACAGAATTCCAACAAAATAATAACGAAACGTAACCTGATAAAATTCTGTCGTCATCACCATTTCTATTATCCTCCAAGAATGCTGTTCCAAATTAAAATACTCAATTAAGAGATAAATATGAACTAAATGAAGTCCATTTAACAGTAGGCTAAATAAAATCAATTGTAAAACTTACAAATTGAATCTCTTTCGACTGTTTTTTCGCCTACGTTTCCTGCCATTCTTGACTGTAAGCGAAATTCAATTTGCGGAACATGAAGAGATATGACAAAAATCAAGCAAATTGCAAGTGCAAGTAGCCGAAAACACAAGTTAAAAAAATTAAAAATATTAATTTTGTTGTTTTTAAAAAACGACTCACATCTAACAAAAAGAAAAGAAAGATGAGGGATTTTCGTTTGGTTTTTTTAAACCTGCCCACGTCTCACAAAAGAAAGAAAAGATGACTTTTGTTTTTTTTTTTTTAAAATATGTCTCACGTTTAAGAAAATAAAAAAAATAAAATCAAAGCAACCTCTTCCATGCTCCATAACCGCTGAGTGCAACGTACCTCCTTTCCAAATTATTTTTTATTTTTTAAATTTTTTATAGTTAGTTTTTTTTGTGAACATGACTTTAATTGATAACATATATAATGATGCGTTATAAAAATGTATGAGCTCCTAGGAGCATACAAGAAAATGTAGTATTGTGCCTCGTCACTGTCGTCAGTCATCCCGCACTTTCATTCCTGTCATTCTATGATAGGAGAGCTCCTCAAATTGTTTTGTGAGGAAAAATATTATCGTAAGCGCTCTTCAAAGTGTTCTATTTACCACATACAGGCAAAACTACCAGTTACTTCACACAGGAGGAAGATAACGTGGCCTCCCTTAAGCCTCGGTAGCAAAGCTGAAAAAGATGCGAGATACTACCAACCAAAGAACCCGGTAGAGGAAACCGTTGTTGTTACTTGTCATCACTGGTGAGAAGGGGAGAGGGGGAGAGAGAGAGGGGGAGAGATGGTGTTGGCTTCATCTCTGCTCTCGCTTGGCACTCCTCTTTTGAACCCCAGAAGACCCTCCGTTATCTCTCATCCTCGACGAGACCATCATGTAAAACCACTGAATTTGTTCCAGTTTGGCCAATTTAGCGGTACCCATCTGCCCAATCAGCTCAGAAATTGCAGGCCAAGATGTCTTTCTCAAAGCCAAAGCCAAAGCCAGCCCACAAAGAAGCTCACCCAAGATGTAGAAGAAGAAGAACAAGAAGACGAAGAAGAAGACGAGGTAAAAACCCAGCAAGCACAAGTACAGAAATATGAATCTGAGAGGTTGTTTTCAAACCTTAATCAAGCCACTTTGAAGAGAGAGCCTGGTAACTTTCTTAATCTAAATTTCTTTACAAGTGTCAAAAAGAAGTGTTTTTGTATTGTTTTTTTGAATTTGTTTACTCTATTTCATGTTGGCAGGTAGCCTTAGCAGTTCTATCTTCCTGGTGGCTGGAACTACGGTATGCCCACATATTAAAATGACAGGTCTGGTTTAGTGGATTATTCTGTGCTTTTTTAACTGACATTATGGATGTATGGATGACTTATGAACGGTATCAACCAATGGTGTAATTGGGATTGAATAAAGATCAAAGTGGATATTGGTGTGTGGAAATTCTTTGGACAGACTTATTGCCAAATTTGTGGCTTTACTAATGCTTATTTTAATGCTTTGGATCAATTGTTTATTTGTTTATTGTCCTTTTGTCCAGTCTGCAATTGAAATCTTCAGTTTCATTGTTCTCTCCCCAGTTATGTGGTGATTCTTGTTTAAAGCTGCTTTATAACATGAGGATATTTTGTGATTCTATTGGCCTGATAAAAACATGACGATATTTTGTTATTCATAGAGTATATTGTTGCATTTAATCATTTATAGACAAGATTATGGATCCCCCCTCTTCTTGTGGCTACTAATTTTGTGGGTGTCTCACAGGTTGGTGCAGGGATCTTAGCAATTCCTGCTGTGACACAGGCGTCTGGTTTCCTCGCCTCTGCTGTGGCATGCATTGGTTGTTGGATATTCATGGTAGTGGCTCTACACTATGTTTATTCTTTCCTCTCCTGGCTTCGGGTTTCCTTCTGTATTCTACACCTAATTGACTGAATGTCTCACTATGGTCTGATCGCATAGAGGTGACAGGCATTACAATTAATTGTAAATCCTGAAATGTGCAGGTTGTGACTGGGTTGCTGATTGCTGAAGTCAATGTAAACACAATGTGCGAGTTGGGTTCTGGTGGTGTTTCACTGGTAGTTTTGCATCCTCTTACTAACTTCAGGATTGTGAATACTCTGAATGAAAGGCTGAGAATAAAATGTCCCCTACCGTTCTTCCCTTCGTTGTGGAAAATTAATGCTATGTGCTACTAGTTAATCGAAGTAGATAATAAGGTTCATCTTTTTCATTTTTGGCTTTTAGTAAACAATGTATCCATCGCGGCAATGATACCAGCTATTATGCATCCTGAGATTTGAATATGGTTTAGTTTGGATTATGCAAAAGTCTGACATCTTCTGGTGCTTGTTGATAACTCACGAATGCGTCCCCCCCCCCCCCCAAAAAAAAAGTTATCAGCACGTAGAGGACTTGAATTCAGGTGCCTGAAGTTTCTATAGACTGTTTTTTTTTTTCCTTCCCCTTATTGCCACTTGTGCAGACCCAGATTTATCTAATGTGTTTTGGTGCACAATAATAAGAAAACGATATTATGGTTCAGGTTGAAAAGATGACGATCTAAAGAACTCCACTTCGTTCCTGCACACCTAATGTGTCTTCTCCATCCCTTATCATTCAGTTTGTGAATGTAATCCTTTTGCTGCTTCTGATTTTTCATTAATAGCTCTTGCGAAAGAAACTCCTTGCATACTTGGTTAGGCCTTTGTACAAGTTATATAAGCGAACTCCATAAAGTCTTCTGCTGGAGGTTTTACTGAAATGAAAGTCTGAAACGCGTTGTGGACCTATTTTTACAAGCGACTATTTGCAACATCAATAACAACATTAGTGTGGACCCCACTTTAATAGGGCATCGAGAGATTTGGATGCTGGCTGCCTCGTCCCTGCATACATAGAAGCTGAGTCTAAGCACAGAGAAATTTTGCAGACAATGTTTTTGACGATTTAAAACTTTTTTTTTAAATATAATAACCGACCGTTCGAGACATAGTTTTAGTTAGTCCTTACTCTCAAGGCCCAAGCTATTATAATCTCAAGTCTGAGATGGGCAAATTACTTAGTGCAAATCCATTATTGAGGTGGGACCATTGCTTTATTGGTATTTGCCCATCTTATTACTTGAGAACGTTATGAATTGGCCAATACTTACAGTAACAAGCCAATATGTGTCCTATTGATGAAGTCAAGGTATATGCAGACTGAACCAAACCACAAAATGATAGAGAAACTATTTTTGGAAGAACCTTGAGGAAGCCTTGGTGGAAGGAGCTTGATTGGCAAAAGTAGTACTTGGATTAAGGAACGTAAAGAAAGATACATAGAAATAGTGTGATAATAATGTATGTGCTCAGCATTTGTTCTGCTTAAATTAATAGTTGAAAGCATCACTTTTGTTTTCCTTTTTTTGGTGGTTGAAACCAGTACATTAACTAAAATATCTTAAGTACAGATTGTTGGCTTCAAATTGCATTGTCAAGGGGATTACTTTCTCCTCATGATCTGAATATGTGATCAACTGATCTTCTTCTTCTTCTTCTTCTTCTTCTTCTTCTTCTCCTCCTCCTCCTCCTCCCTCACCCCCACCTCCAGGTGTCAATGGCTAAGAGAACCCTAGGGTCGGTTGGAGTTCAAATTGCTTGGTAAGACCACTTTGTGGATATCATCGCATTCCAGGCTATGAATTTATAAGATTTCATTTTACTGTAACTATTATTGCTGAAGAGTCTGACATAGCTTAAGACGTTAGATTCCTGAAATGTTGTATAGTTCAAATCTTTGGAATATGTTATCCTTGTTATCCTACACTTATTAGGCTAGACTTCATGAAAATCATGTTTGCCTAGATGCTACGTAACTGAATAAGAATTAATCCTGAATCCCCTGTGTACTGCTGGGCCTGTATAAAAGAACAAGTGTGCAAAAGAAAATGGTCATTCGAGAACTAAACTGGAAGTAATGCTGTGTACTGTTGATCCCTCAGGTGCCGTCCTGGAAATTACAGGGTACTGGTTTGGTTTGGTTTCATGAACTCGCTTGGTGGTGTGCCTGGATGGATGCTTATGCAGGGTTTCAACTTTTTGTTGTTTTTGTTGTTGTTGTTATATGACTGGAATTATGTTGAATATCATATAAGCATAACTAAGCATTTTTCTGGCTAAATTTAGTTATACCAATTTGGATAGAATTAGTGGAGGGGCAAGTGTAAAAATGGTAAGTGGAGGACGCAATTACAGTTGTAATGTGGACTGGACTAAGCATCATTACCCTTACATGGCAGTGAACGCTATTAGATCCGGTAATATCCAGTATGTCATTGCATACTGAATTCTTGCATTAACTGAAAAATTCCGTAATAATCAAGACAAGCTATTTCTATTGCGGTGTTCCTCTTCTTGCAAAACAGGAAATTGAAGTTTCTATTTGAACCATTTCAATATTGCTGATCCTTCTTGCAAATAAGTCATGTCATGGGTGTCACTTGCATCCGAGCAATCCAGGTTCAGTCAGAGACATTCATGTTTTGAGGTCGCATTCCATTCTTCAAATAATGACTATTTGTCTTTGTGCTGCAGCTGGTCTTACATTTTCATACATTACGCCCTCCTTGTCGCCTATGTAGCTCGTTCTTCAGAGATATTGACAGACTACCTTGGTATTCCACTGTATGAGCTATCTTTCTACCCTTTTCGTTTCTGTTATTTTGTAACAAAATTAGTGTTTTGCGCCTTTTCCCTTATGCATGAAGGTTTGAGAGTTTCTGGTCACATTGTCATAGATATTGGGGGTATTTGGTAGATGGCTTTTTGCTAAAAAATAGCTTTTTGGGGTGGTTTTGGCTGTTTCGCTACATCAAACAGCTAATTAGGTTGTTTGGTGAATAGCTTTTTGGAATAGATTTTCACCTTAAAAAGCTATTTCCCAAAAGGCTAAAGTTTGTAGCTTTTTCAAGTTGGCTATTTGGGTTTTTAATATAAAAGGCTAAAATGCCATTGATTAATTACCATAAACAAAATTCATATATTCTCTTGCACTCTCTCTCCTAAGTTTTAGCTTGCTCCTTCAGATTGAAATCAAATAATAATACATACTAACTTGTACGTTCATAATTTTATTTTTAACGGTTGATAAAAATATAAAATCATTAATTCTTGCTAATTTCACATAATAATATTAAACGTCATGCAAACTTTAATTCTGAATTTACCCCCCTAAAAAATCAATTCATTGAAAGAAAGTCAGACTAATAATAAATAAAAATTTGTCCGAGCGAATAAGAAAATAAGGTTGTATTATGGGCCTTAGACATCACATAGCTTTCAATTTAGATTGAAAAGAAAATTAGATTTAAAATACCAGTCATGTATAAACCAATAAGAAAAATTAATTCCTACTAGGTAGAATTAGTCATAAAATGGGAATATATGAGTCATAAAATGGGAATATATGAGTGAAGGTAATTTGTACACATCACATAAATATAGTTTCTATTGAAAAACAAATAAGTGACTAATTAATTAAAAAATAATCTTCAATAGTAAATGAGAGATATGACCATAAATGGAATTTTATTAAATATACATTTTATAAAAACAACTAATTTTAACAAACACTTTTTCTAAAACAGCTGATTCAAACGGCTAATTCAAATAGGTTACTGAGACAGCTAGCAACTAATACAAACAGCTAACAGCTAAATAGGGCCATTACCAGAGATCTCGTATAATTGTTGCTTGCACCTAGCCTATAACCTCTTTCATGTTAGCTACAATATTTTTCCTCTTGAAAAGAGCAGCTTTTTGGTCCATGACACCTTAGCTCACTTTAACAGATGGATGTGCAATTGCAAAAAGTTATGAAGATGCAGCAAACCTTGTTTATGGCTGCTAGCCTTGCTAGACAAGAAATTCCTAAAAGAACTGAGAAACCAAACGCTTGTAAGGGCCATTGCACATTGTCTGATAGAATTATTTTATTTTATATTATTTTGTGCCTTAGATAATCTTGCACAATATTATTTTGTGCCTTAGATAATCTTGCACAAGTCTTTGCATTACTATAGACAATCAAAAGCACGATAATGTCAGGGTACTTTATAGACATATGTCTCTCTGACATCAATAGGTGATCTTTTAGGAATTTGCCTCCCTTGTGTCAAGTAGTTATGGGGTTAAAATCCCACTAGGGCCATGTTATAGTGAGAAGATCCTGCTTCCCTCCAAGTCTTCCTCCATTAAGATGTGTTGATGAGAGACATAAATATGATCCCCTTGTGGAATTGTGGTATTCCCTTCAGTTCTTTTTTGGTTTCAATTCACATGTGAAATTTCGTCATTTGTTGGTTTCATTTCACATGTGAAATTTCGTCATTTGTCTGAAATAAAGCCCCAGAAGATAGAAACCAGGCCTGAACTCCATAATAACTTTTATAAGTTGATTATTAGAATATATGGCATTGTCTTCTTTTTACGTACAGTCTATTGGTATTTCTGATTGAAGATGCACCCTGAGTTCAAAATAAAGTACATCCTTGCATGATCTATGAGACAAGAGAAAGAAAAACAGGAAATATTGGAAATGTAGTTCTGTATATTATCTTCTGTGTGTCTTTACAAGAAGGATGGCCTATATATATACATGGCAACTTGTTAGTTACAGACTCTTGATGCTGTAACCGACTTGTAACAACTTGCTGCCAGCTAGGATATTAACAGTTACATATTCTATTAACTGAATTAACAGAAGGAGGAGGAGGCTTGTCACCCCTCCTCAAGCTGGAATGGTCTAAGCAGTTGAGCATGCCAAGCTTGGACATTAGTTCTTGAAACTGATGGCTGGGAAGCATCTTTGTAAGAACGGCTGCTAGTTGAGATATGGTGGGTAAATAGCTGAGTTGCAGAAGCCCTTCAAGTACTTTTGCTCTGGTGAAGTGGCAGTCGATTTTTATGTGTTTTGTTCTCTCATGGAACATTGGGTTATGAGCTATATGTAGGGCTGATTGGTTATCACAGTTAAGGGTGACAGGAGTAAGATTGTTGATGCTAAGTTCCTCAAGTAATCTGACTAGCCATGTGACTTTTGAAGCTGCTTGTGCCATTGCTATATATTCAGCTTCAGAGGAACTCCTTGAAACGGTGTCTTGTTTTTTTGATTTCCAACTTATAGGAGAGGATCCTAGAAGGATCAAATGTCCCGTTACTAATCTTCTTGAGGTGGGGCAAGCTGCCCAGGAATCAGAGAAAGCTTGCAAACTTAGTTGAGCTGAGCCTTTGAGAAGAATTCCCTGTGTTGCTGTGCCTTGAATGTAGCTTAAGGTATGTGCCAGAGTTTGAAGATGACTTGTTCTTGGATTTTGTAGGAATTGACTGAGATATTTTACAGAAAAACTCAAATTTGGCCTGGTGTTTGTTAGAAAATTCAGTTTCCCAACCAAGGCCCTGTAAATTGTTGGATTAGGCAGTAAGTCTCCTTCATCAGGGAGTAGCTTGCAGTTGAGTGGAAGTGGAGTGGCAATGCTCTTTTTTAATGCAAGTCCACAATCTCTTAATAGTTCTCTAGTAAACTTTTGCTGAGAGAGAATGACAAACTGCTGAGTTTGGTGTACTTTCAGGCCCAGAAAGTAATGCTGTTGTCTAAGGTCCTTGATTCCAAATTTGTCATTGAGGCATTGTTTAATATGCTGGATTTCTGTAAAATCTGAACCAGTGATCAAGATTGCATCCGCATAAAATGCTATGGCAGTAAGGTGATCAGCGGATTTGTTGAGGAAAAGGGAATAGTCATTTTTAGAATGGTAATAGCCAAGGGAAATAAGTGTGTCTTTCAGCTTACTGAGCCATTGCCTACTGGCCTGCTTAAGACCATATAGAGATTTTCTTAGTATGCAAACTTTTCTGTGGATTTGGAATACCCTTTGGCGTTTGCATATACACTTCCTCATCCAAATTCTCCATGCAAAAAGGCGTTGTTAACATCCAACTGGTACATTGTTCAACCCTTTGCTGCTGAAACTGCCATGATTGTCCTGATTGTAGCCATTTTTACCACTGGAAAAAAAAATTCTTGATCATCAATACCATATTGCTGAGTAAAGCCTCTTATAACTAACCTTGCTTTTAACTTCTCAAGGGAACCATCAGACTTGAGTTTTGTTTTAAAAACCCATTTGTAGCTAATTGCTTTCTTTCCCTTAGGGAGTGTTACAACATCCCAAGTATTGTTGATTTGCAGTGCGTCAATTTCTTTTTGCATTACCTCTACCCATGCTGGTTGTGTAGCAGCTTGCTCATAAGTGCTTGGTTCTGGATATTTTTTTGTGGTAGATAAACATGCCATAGTATTGGGAGGTACAATTACTAGATTGTACCAACTCTTCTAGACGTTAGAGCAAATGTAATCCTGGAAGTGAGATGGAGGTTTATGGTTTCTGTTGCACCTTCTTGGCTGTGTAATTTGTGTTGCAGTTTGGTTTCTGGACTGGTGGCTTGGTTCTTGATTCAAGTTGGGGAAAATATTCAAGTTAGGGGAAATGGTGCTAGATGGTGGTTCTGTTTGTATTTGATTTGCTGGTGTTTGTGGCTGATTATACATAGTATGTGCGGAGTCTGTGTTATGTTCTTCAAAGATTGGGAGGGGTAATGGTAGATCTGATGTGTGATGTATACCTGAGTACGGGCATGGAACACAACATCGCTTGTAGTAAAGACTTTCTTTATTTCTAGATCATAAACCTTATAGGCCTTTTGGCCATAGGAGTATCCCAGAAAGATGCATGCTGTACTCTTTGGTCAAACTTACTGCTATCTCTTTTGAGAGTAGAAGCATAACATAGGCAACCAAACACCCTTAAATGAGTGTAAGAGGGCTTTTCTCTATATAAGACTTAAAAGGGTGTTTTGTTATCCAACATTGGTGTAGGAAACCTGTTTATCAAGTAGACAATAGTAAGAATACTTCCCCCCCAAAATTTCTGAGGTAGATAAGATTGAATCATAAGAGCTTTGGGTACCTAGTGTTTATGTTCTCTTTCCACATTTTCATTTTGTTGAGGTGTATCTACACAAGATGTTTGGTGCAATATGCCTTTTTGACTGTAAAACTAGATAGCTATCCCATCCTTAAACTCTGAGCCATTATCAGACCTGATGGTTTTGACTGAAAGGCCAAACTGGTTTCAACATAGGCAATGAAACTTTGCAATAAAGGAAAGGCATTGCTTTTAGTAGACATCAAATGTATCCATGTTGCTCTAGGGTAATCGTCAACAATGGCAAGGAAATACTTGTAACCATTATTTGTAGCACACTTGTAAGCTCCACAAATATCGACATGTATAAGCTTAAAGATCCTTGAAGCTCTAGCGTTACTTAAAGGAAAAGACTGTCTATGTAACTTTGCTCTAGGACAAATAGAACATATGACATTGTGTTTTCTTTTATCACAAGGTAGACTAATATATTTCATCTTATCAAAAGATAAATGCCCTAATCTGAAGTGCCAGGATTCAGCTGCAGAAAAATTATGGTCTGGTGGAAGATGGACTTAGTAAAACTAGAAGTGTGATCAGTTTGCATATTGAGCTGCAGTGCCAGAGAATGATCACTTGCTAATTGCTGCCTCTTTGCTACGGGACTGCACATGGTAGAGGCTTCCTTTTGCTTTACCAAGGACCACTTCGTGTGATGTGAGGCCCCGGAGAACACAGTCGGTGGTTGAAAAAATAACTTTATCAGCTATTTACTTACACAACTTATGGACTGACAAAAGGTTAAATTGAAAGTCAGGAACATGTAAAACATTTGGTAATGTCAGATGAGGGGTCAACTGAACTGAACCAATGTGAGCTATTTTGGATTGTTTGCCATTTGGCATTGTGATAAATCCAGGGATTTTTTAACAGGCTATAGAGTAGAGAAAGGATGTAGATGAGGTGTAATGTGGTCACTAGCTCCACTATCTATAATCCAATTACCACTATCAAAAGTTTTAGCAAAACAAAAACTATTTTTACCTGCCATACAACCTGTACCAACATAGGAAGATGGATGAGTATTGGCCAAAGACTGTTTACTTAGAAGCTGAAGAAGTTGTTGATACTGTTCTGCATTCAGTGTTGGCAAAGACAAGGCAGGCTGAATTTCAGAGGAGGTAGTTGCATGAACATCTTCTACCCAAGATCCATTCTCTTCTCTGCAACTCTCTTTCCTCTATATAGCTTGTGACCTGGGGGGTACCCATGAATCTTATAGCTTCTTTGGATTGTATGTCCTGACATCTTGCAATGATCACAGAACAAAGCTTTCTAGACCCAAAATTCTTGTTGTTGTATCCATTATTCCCAAGTGTGTTATTGTTGTTGTTATTAGCCCCATAACCAAGATTGTTTCCAGGATTTCTATTTCCATTTCCTGGACCATAAGCAGCATTTTGACGTCCATAACCGTTATGATTTCCCATCATGGCAGAGGGGTCTTAGCCAAAAACATTAAAGGTGTTGGTATGTAAAGCAGCAGACTGTGGAATTATGTGAGCACTAGAGGACATTTCCTTTTGATGCTCTTCTTGAAGGAGCATATAGTATGCCTCACTGACTGTAGGTAAAGGCCTGGACATCAGTATTATTTCCTCTAACAGTTTTGTAAACATCATTCAATCCTACAAGATGCTGAATTAACTTCTTCCTTTCCCTCAATTTATGGACATCAACATAAGTTGCACAAGTAGTCCCACAAGAACATGTAGGAGTAGACAACATTGACTCATGCTTATCCCGCAACTTTTTTATCTCAGTAAAATAGGAAGCAATATCACGATTACCTTGAGTGATTGAATATAGGTCTCTCTTTATCTGGAAGAATTTTGTGCCATCTGATTGACCGAATCTTTGTTCAAGATCAACCCAAATCTGTCTTGACGAGTTTGAGAACAATATACTGTCTGAAATGCTCTTTTCCACAGCATGAAGAAGCCAGGAAATGACCATCTTGTCGCACCTATCCCATTGTGAAAAGAATGGTGAAGTCAGACCTGGCTGGCTACATGTACCAAGAACAAACCCCAATTTGTTCTTCCTATTAACGCAATCTCCATAGATTTCTTCCAGGTTCCGTAATTCTTGCCATTCAATAGCTCATTAACAAGAATGCTGTTGGGATTGTCAGAAGGATGTAAGAAAAGAATGTGTGAGGGATTTGAAGCACCTTCAGACATTGTTTCTGAAGTATTGTTTACAGCTGTGTTTTCTGGAGTAGCAGCAGCCATGAAAGAAAGGAATTAAACGAGCCTAAGCTCTGATACCATGAGACAAGAGAAAGAAAAAACAGGAAATATTGGAAATGTAATTCTGTATATTATCTTCTGTATGTCTTTACAAGAAGGATGGCCTATATATATACATGGCAACTTGTTAGTTACAGATTCCTGATGCTGTAACCGACTTGTAACAATTTGCTGCCAGCTAGGATATTAACAGTGAGTTACATATTCTATTAACTGAATTAACAGGAGGAGGAGGCTTGTCAATCTATTCCAAGGTTAAAAATTAAACTTCGAATGTGTATATGTTTTCTTGAGGAGTAATTGGTTTGATTGCTTTAATTGGTGTGACAGGTGGGAAAGTGCAACAATCTTTTCACTGGCTTTTGGAGGATTATGTTACTTTGGAAGGTGAGTTTGCACTTCTTAGCTTACTTTCCTGTGTACTAATGGAAATACATAAATGAGAGTGGAATACATGTCCATTATCTCCTATGTCCCTGACAACTGTGATGTCTGAATTTTACTCCTGTTTTTCATGTGTGAAAGCAGTTGTTCCAGTTTTTCCATCGCTGAGTCAGATCATTGCTAATAATTTTCACATTTTTAATTATTTTCTTCATGTATGTTGTCTTTGCTGCTGCATAATCAACTCACTTGGCTTAAAACATTGTAGTCGGAGCTTGACATTATAGCTCTTGGTGTCCGGTACTTTGCTACTTGAAGCTTTTCCTGAGATCTTTTGAACCACGATGATGAATTTGGTTCTTATATTTTAACTGCAGCCAGCGGTTAATTGGTGCTGTTAATGGAGTTCTCGTGATTGGGATCATAGCTTCATTTACGGCACTAGTGGTAATGTTTTGTCCTTGGGAACTAAAACCTTTCCTTCTTCCTCCTGCTTCGTTAGTTGTCTCTATGGGTTTTGTGCTTTTCACAACAAAAACCATATGCAAAAGTTGCAAGTTCTTTATGGTTTGAAGCTAATCAATCATGCATAAAGTATCATTCTTTGCTTGCATTGATTACATGAAATCATATGCGAGCTGATGTATATATACATCATGCTTATTTGCATCGCTCAAATTCAATTTCCTTGGAAGAATGTTCAATTTGCTCTTATGTCCATCCAAGCCAAGTTCTGCTCCTTCTCTTTGAATTTCATGGCAAAAGGCATTACATATAGTTTAATTTGCGGATTAAGAAGCCATGCATTGATCAAGGATCCTCAATGGTGCTACTAGCTCAAAAGAGATCAAGGAGCTGTTGGATTGTGCTAAGAAGCTCAAGGGAATCAACGCTCCAGTTCTGTCCTGCTTGCCAGGAGATAACTTTCTAACCCTAATTACCTAACCTTTGGGTGATTTAGGAGACGTTTAACGGGTCTAAGTTTAATTTCAGGAAGTCATCTTTCCAATAAAGCAAATTTGAGGTCAATAGGACTTCATTTCGCCCCTCAAAAGGCCATCCAAAGTCAAACAGTCCAAGCAGTCCAAATGGGGCAGTTTTCAACCCGGTTTTGAGAGTTTAATTACTCCAATCAAAACCTCATTTAAGAGCCTGTAATTTTGGTTAGCGCATTCTCCCTTGAGTTCCCTTTGAGGACTGAAAAAGAAATCAAGGCCAAATTGGGGTGTAAAGGCGCCAAAAGAGAGCAAAGTTCAAAAGGGGTACTGGAGGTCCAGCAGGGATCACAAATTAATTTGGCCACATCTCCCTCATGGATAAGGTGTTGGGCCTCCAAGAGTAGTCATATGAAAGAAGACATCCTAAGCTTTCCAATGACTAGTGTTGGAGCCATTTTGGGCAAGTATCTTGGGAGATAAAGCGGTTTGAACTTAGGAGATACAGCAGCTTGTGAACTGAAGCAACAACCAGGAGTAGCTGTTACCTTTTGTACTAGTTTTGCTTTGTTGTCTCTCCTTTTGCTTTAGGGCCATTTTTGCTTTTTTTTTTTTCCTCACTTACATCAGATAGATTAAGGCTCCCATATACGAGGGAGGCCTCTAGGTTGTATTCACACAGATTTTGAGTTAATGAAAAGCTTGAGTGAAAACTCTCTTGGAAGAGTAGATGCTGTTGTGTTTAAATTCCTAAGTGTTGGATTTTTTTTTTTGGCTTGCCAAAGTGGTGCCCTCTTAGATATTCTCTCTCTTTCTAAGTGGTGTTTCTGTATCTTAGAAAGATTAAGAAGAAAGCCCAGGTGTGATTTTGTGTGGTGCTCAAGCTGTATCGCAAAGAAGTTCTTGAACTATCCAATTTAGCTTGTGTTTATTTTACTCTTATTTTGTGTAAGTTTGTTGTTGTTCTTCTCCATGCCCTTTAATTCCCTTTCTTCATCATCGTTTTGAATATTAACCATTAAAAAACCCAAAAGATTCTAGCAAAAAACAACTCATGAAGCCGAGATCAGATTGCTAAACGAATGTTTATAACTTGTGAGTTTAGCCTTCTAGAGATATACATCTTTAGGTGTTAGAGCTTTGGTCGTGTTCTTAGCCTAAACACATTCCTTTAAGCCAAATGCAAGCCAAACCACAAAGAACCGGAATGCTATATCTTCAAGAAGGAAGAGAAAGAAGCTAGTCAAATAAAACATGAACTTGAACTTGCCCTCCTTGAGCTAGATATGCAATAATGGGGTCTCAACCTTTACTTCATCCTTGATAAGGAAGAGGAAGTATAATAGCCCTTGGTCTCAAATGAAGAATGTCGTGAAAACAATGAAGTTGATTGGAACTTACCCCCAAGATTTGATTAGTGCAGAGATGAAGAGCTTTTGGAAATTGGAGGGTTTGATGCTTTCAAGTCAGCTATAATTCCTTTATTATGTTGTAAGGAAGAACGCTGTCACCCTTCTTGCAAGTCCACATGTTTGCACCTAGATGTTGAGGTTGGGATTGTAAAGAAGGATGTGATTGGTGTTCTCCCACTAGGCTTGAAGGCAAGCCTTTTCAAACAAGGGGAGTGTGATGTATATATACATCATGCTTATTTGCATCTCTCAAAGTCAAGTTCCTTAGAGGAAGGTTCAATTTGCTCTTATGTCCATCCAAGTCAAGTTCGGCTTTCTCTCTTTGAATTTTATAGCAAAATGCAGTACAGAGTTTTATTTGAGGATTAAGAAGCCATGCATTGATCAAGAATCCCTCAAGGGTGCTATTAGCTCAAAAGAGATCAAGCAGGTGCTAGATTGGGGCTAAGAAACTCAAGGCTCAAGGGAATCAATGCTTCAGCTCTTTCCAACTTGCCCAGTAGATGGTCTTACTTTCTGACCCTAACTACCTAACCTTCAGGTGATTTAGGAGAGGTTTAACAGGTCTAAGTTTAAGTTCAGGAAGTCATCTTTCCAATAAAGTAAGTTTGAGGTCAATGGGAATTCATTTGCCCCTTAAAAGGCCATCTAGAGTCAAATAGTCTAAGCAGTCCAAATGGGGCAGTTTTCAACCTGGTTTTGGGAGTTTAATTACTCCAACCAAAACGTCCTTTAAGAGCCTGCAATTTTGGTTAGAGCATTTTCCCTTGAGTTGCCTTTGAGGAGCCCCCCCCCCCAAAAAAAAAAATCAAGGCCAAATTGGGTGTAAGGGTGCCAAAAGAGAGCAAAGTTCAAAGGGTATAATGTAGAGGTCTAGTAGTATTGGAATTTTCCAAGAATAAAATAAAAGTGGCAGATTTTCTAGTGCTTATCCGAAAGGTGGATAAGCATGGTGCCTCTTCAAGTTTACCCGCCTTATCCAATCCATTTCGTGAAAAGGTGAATAAGCAAGGTACCTCTTCAAGTTTAACCTTCCTTATCCTATCCTATCCTTTATGGTGCCTTTTGGCATGGTGCCTTTTGGCCTATCATATCCTTTGTGGTGCCTTTTGGCGTGGTGCCTTTTGGCATGTTATAAAAGTTATGAATAAGGAGACAGACAAACACATATAGGATATGATAACAAGATGGGAATAAGGTGTGCAAAAACACATTCTTATGAATCACTTTTCCATAGTTTGAACTCGAGAAAACATGAAAATATACACTTGTCTATCAGCGTTTTATCCCGAAGACTATTTGTGGTACACAACAAATAAATCTTACGGAAAGTGATGTCGTTCATGACTCGTTGGTATATCCGGTACCACAAAGTTGATCTGAATCCCTTTCCCCAACAATCGTAAGACTTATTTTGGTGGCAACGATTCGTGAGATGACATCCAATTTTTCAAAAGTGGGATAAATTTGTAAGTGTTGAATTTAGAAAAGATCATAGTCTCCATCTCGGATGATCGAGTATTTATGGGTAGTAATGCAAAGGCCATGCCGTATCTGAAGTTGTCCATATGGTGGAAGTTAAGATAAGTACTTTTCTTATAATTTATGGATAGCAGTATTTATTTATATGCATGCAGTTGTTTAACGGTATTCATTGTTTGATTCGTGTTTCTGTAAAATTTTGACAATGGCATGCATTTAAGTTTGTAAGATATTATCATGGAATATTATGAGAAATTTGAATCAAATATGTTTTGTAATGCATTTTGCAAAGTGGATAACACATGCATGCATGCCGGTATATGCCACCTTCGCTTAGTTAGACTTCTACATGAACGTTGATCAATATTTTGTCATGTAGTGTGTCTAAAGTTTTGATGCCCTTGCCTTTGTTAAGATTGATTATGTTTAGAATGTTGATCTCATGCATTGATATGCATGGTCTTAAAAGGCCAAATGAAAGTTGAAAGTTGGCAGTCAAAATTTGCAATATCTTTTGGTTAAATGTCTTATACACGGATTTGATCATGTCCAAAATTGTGAGTATCAATTTGGTTGTTTGATCATGTATAAGTTATTAAGATGAATTATAAGGTGCAATAGACTTATGCTTGGGCGAATAATTTCAGTTTGAATCACATTTTGTGATGGTATGATGAAATGTCATTTTGATCATGCCGATTATAAATTAAACATGAGTATCAAAGTGAGTATTTTGTTATCTAAGATTGATGCTTATCAGGAACTGTTTATTTAAGATGGCAATGTGGGTATTTGTGGCCACTTATTATGTGATGTTTCAAATTGATTTAAGGCATGTTATTTTATCCTCAGCTTGGGTGTAAAGTTTGCCTTTGTAAATTAAGTCACACAAAGTTATGGCTAAAACTTAAAAGTGTGATTTGGTATTTGTTGGTTATAAAGAAATGCACATGGATATGTATGTGTTTTAGACACGATGATTATATGGTGTATGCTAAAGTTAATATGATAATTTAATCATATGTGAGTTTGTAAGATAATCTATGAGGTAGGCATAGATTATGGAGGAAAATTCTCAATTTAAAAGGTGCAGTGTGGATATGTGCATGATTATAAAATTATATGTGTGGGAATATGATTTCCATGAAAAGTCAAATTTTTGATTTGTAAGCGTAACCGTGTAAAGAATCCAAATTTATTGGATTAAATTATGGTTATAGGTATGATATTTTTATCATATATAAGTTGGAAATTGAATATAATTTCCATGAAAACCAAAATATTTGGTTTTGTAAGTATGCATAAGTTGGAAAGATAATTTCCATGAAAACCGAGGTAATTTTTTGGTTTTATGAGCATTATTTTTGTGGATTAAATTATAACCATATGAATAATCCATAAGAATTGGATAAAGGTTATGGTTATGAATATTAGCAACTTCGTAAATCTTGTGGGCCCAAATATTGAGATTTACAAAGGGACGTCGTATTAAATTTCAAATTTATATGGATCCATTTCAAAAGTGTATACGCTATTTAGTGTGATTTTACCCATGGCTTATAATACGATGGTTTAATCGTATTAATGGCGGGGGTATAAATTCTTGAGAATTCAAAATATTCTACAGTACTAACTAGTCTAGATAGATCTGATTATGATCATAATGTATTCAATGTCATGAAATGATATGTATATATCTATTGACCTTGAATGTTATATAAGCATTGACTAGTTCGAATTGATTTGAGCATGACTATCATATATTTAAGGCCATGGAATGATATGTTTTTTATCTAGTGACCTTAGTAATGGGGATGGGTAAGTGCCCGTTATCTAATCACCAATGATAGGCACCCAACTCACACTTGGTGAAATGTCAAGTCTTGAGTTCAATGCGGTCGAGCTTATCATATGGATGGTTGCAAGCACTATTATGTTTATCTTCCATCCCAAAGTTTAAGTGCTTGAAATTACCCGTATGTAAGGAAAAGGGTGAGCGAAAGCTCTTAATAGACTTTTCAACGGTAAAGTTGGTATGCCATAATATACGGGGACATGTGCTTGAAAGAGTATAAAGAGTCTACCTATGTGAGTGTGAAGTGTGGCCGCTTCGAGAGCCAAATGGGGCATGGCTTGGTACACTCACTAAGGATATGGACACATGGCCCTAAATTGTGTCAAAATTCTAAATGTATTTTGAGGTTTATGTGTGAGATATATCCAATTAGTCAAAAAGGATGTATAGTTCAAAGACTTGTCTACTATTACATTCAGACTAATTAAAATTATGTCCACTAAGTGAAAGTTCAAATCGCAAGATACTTTCATGATGCATAAATCTCTTTGTGTTCTCGGTTGTGATTGTGTATTTGCTGGAATGACGAGGGTTTGTGCTATATCTTGGAAAAGGCGGGGGATTATTGGAATTTTCCAAGAATAAAATAAAAGTGGCAGATTTTCTAGTGCTTATCCGAAAGGTGGATAAGCATGGTGCCTCTTCAAGTTTACCCGCCTTATCCAATCCATTTCGTGAAAAGGTGAATAAGCAAGGTACCTCTTCAAGTTTAACCTTCCTTATCCTATCCTATCCTTTATGGTGCCTTTTGGTATGGTGCCTTTTGGCCTATCATATCCTTTGTGGTGCCTTTTGGCATGGTGCCTTTTGGCATGTTATAAAAGTTATGAATAAGGAGACAGACAAACACATATAGGATATGATAACAAGATGGGAATAAGGCGTGCAAAAACACATTCTTATGAATCACTTTCCCATAGTTTGAACTCGAGAAAACATGAAAATATACACTTGTCTATCAGCGTTTTATCCCGAAGACTATTTGTGGTATACAGCAAATAAGTCTTACGGAAAGTGATGTCGTTCATGACTCGTTGGTATATCCGGTACCGCAAAGTTGATCTGAATCCCTTTCCCCAACAAGTAGGACCATTCAACTTAATTTGGCCATGTCTTCCTAACAGCTAGGATGTTGGGGCTCCAAGAGTAGTCATATGAAAACATCGTAAGCTTTCCAAGGACTAGTGTTGGAGCCATTTTGGGTAAGTATCTTGGGAGATGCACCAGTTTGAAGTTGGAACTTGTGAACTCAAAGCGACAGCCAACAGTCACTATCACATTTTGTACTATCACATTGTACTAGTTTTGCTTTATTGTCTCTCATTTTGCTTTAGGGCCATTTTGCTTGTTTTTTCTCACTTATATCATCTAGGGCTCCCATATATAAGGGAGATTTGGGTTGTATTACACACATTATGAGCTAATGAAAAGTTTGAGTGAAAACTCTCTTGCAATGGTGGATTCTCTTGTGTTTTGAATCCCTAAGTGTTGTGTCTTTGGTTTGGCTTGCCAAAGTGGTGCCTCTTAAGTCCACTCTCTTTCTAAGTGGTGTTTCTGTATCTTATAAGGATTAAGAAGAAATCTCAATTGTGACTTTGTGGTGCTCAAACTGTGTCACAAAGAAGCTCTTGAACTATCCATTTAGCTAGTGTTTGTTTTACTCTTGATGTGTGTAAGTTTGTTGTTGTTCTTCTCCATCCCCTTTCATTCCCTTTATTCATCATCCTTTTGATTGATATTAACCCTTAAAAAACCCAAAGATTCTACCCACAAACAACTCATTAAGCCTAGATTAGACTGCCGAACCGCTGTGTATCTTTTTGCAAGTTGAGCCTTCCAGAGATATACATCACAAGCAGCATGATGAAAGAGTCGTTTAACTGTCTTCATCTACTAACGGTCTTCATCTACTTAGTAGAGCGAAGGGCTTTGGTAACATCCAGATGACATTGGGCAAGTCTGGGGCAAGGATTTGAAACTCAGCCATTCCAGTTTGGAACGGCCGAGTGCACTCGGATTTACACATTGATGAACCGAAAAGGGCTGCGAAATTGGAGTGAACCCCGTTTCATCGGGAAACGGCCGCGACAACGGGGATAACACGCTACACAGCCGAATGACTCGGTTTACACTTCAAGAAAATACATCTTCGACTGTTTGATATGACACAAGATTCTAAATCGGTGGGTGTTGAGAAAAAGCGTTAAAAATCGGCATGAACAAGGCATTTAGGTATACGATCTGTAGCACATTGGTCCGAATTTGAGGGAGGAAAGCAGGTGAGTGATGCTTGGCGGTGGGCCGATGGCCATGGAGGGAGTTGGGGTAGAGAGCTGCAAAGAATGGGGGAGGAGTGGATGAAGATGAGGCAAAGGCGTGTGGTGAATTCGTGGGAAGCAAAGGAGAAGCCAAGGAGGCAGGCGAAGGAGAGGCGAAGCAGAAGCGAAGGAGTGTGGGAGGCGAAGGAGAAGGCCATGGACTGAAGGAGACGACCAGACGGTTGGGCTGAGGAGTGATTGAGTGAGCAGGGCAAATTAGGAAATTAGGCTTTTTAAGAGGAATGGGCATGCTTCCACAGAATTTTAGTAGTTGTCTAAGTTTAATGATATTTTTTTTTTAAAATTTTGAAAATGCTTTGCTTTTGCCAAAACGGAGGACGGGTGGGACACTAAATTTTTGGAGGAAGCTTAATTATTTAAATTCTAAATTGTTAAATTATTATTCGTTATTATACTTTAATCTTTGCAATACTTTAGTTGTTAATAAATATTGTGAATAATGTTATTAATATTGTAAATTGTTAAATTGTGAAATATGTTATCTTTATCATATTTTACGTTAATTATATTAATTTTATGTTATTTATAATCATGTTATTTTTATGTTAATTATGTTATTTGTATGTTATTTATGATCATACTATTTTTATGTAAGTTATGTTATTTTATGTTAATTACGTTATTTTTAAGTTACATTTATGATAATTTTATGTTATTTATATGTTAACAAACTATTTCAATGTTGTACTGTTTCTACTACTCTACAACCTCACAATTTGCGTCAAAGCTTTTGTATATTATTTTGTTTGATTATTGTTAAAATTGACCCATTGTAATCTGATAACATGAGAAATATGCTACAAAATAACATTACTTAACGAATTGTGGTACTAAAATACAAATACAGATAACAAAATCAACTATGTGAACTTTCTCACGCCGCGACGGACGCTATCCGTTCTGCGATCAGCGTATTTGAACACTCCCGTGTTAATGCAACCGTAACCGCAAACGCGCCCGGATCCGCGTTTTAAATCCCTAGTCTGGAGTTTATGCTCATTCTGGTCATCCTTCCTGCTTGTACGTCATACAAGTGGATGATTGACAGGGGCATTAACATTGTCGCAGAATGGACTTCCTCCTGCAGGCAGCAACAACGGTGTCTGTTTTTCAAAGCTTCATATAAGTAGCCTATGTCCTTAGAGGAGTAACGCTGCAAAGATTGTACCCTCCTCAAGGCACTCTTTGCAGGATGCTTGTTAGGTGGTGTTTACTGTTGTTTGACCTACATAAGATACTGTTAAACAAAGGTTATTCTACTTTGCGCTGTTATGTACTTCTTCTGTTTTGTGGCATGCAAAGCAATGTTCTGTTACACTTCACAGAAACCTTTTATTGCACATCCTTCCAGGTTGTTGCTAGTGGAGACCTACACTGGGAAGCTCTCTTAAAAGCCAATTTTGAGGCCGTGCCATCAAGTATACCTGTCATAGCGCTGGCATTTGTCTATCAGGTGCAAGCTGTTTAGTTTTCAAATACAAAATGAAACTGTTCCAAGTTACCTTATTTGAACTTGAAATGTGATGTAAAGCTGTTCTTTGCTTGGCCAGAATGTAGTGCCTGTTCTTTGCACAAATCTGGAGGGTGACCTGTCAAAAGTAAGGTGAAATCTGATTGGCACTACATAAATCTTGCTGTGTCGTATCTGAGGCCATGAATTACAATTAATTTCCTTGCATTGACAGCCAGAGTTGGCACTGAATTGAAGTTTTTGGTACATATCTTTGTTTGGATACTGTTGAAGTATCATTTTATGGATTGGTTGTGGACCTCTTAGAAACAGCATCTTTGACATAAATTACTGGGAAAACTCCTTATCCTCACAATCATCGTGGGCTGAACTATCCACAACCTAAATTATGTTGAGTCTGTATGATAAGTACCAATTCACTTTCATACCTTGATCTCTGTTTGCCAGGTGTGACATTTACATCTAGACTCTAGACATCCGCACACTCTACCTTGGGCAGTCACTAAGCCTTGGCTTTTTGGAAGTAAACCAAAACGAAATATCTTGCGATCCTTGTAATTGTTAGGGCATACGGTATATTGGGGTGGAGCTTAATAGTCATTTTTAAGGTGTCGGACCACCAACAGATCCTGTAATGCAGACTGCCATCTCTCCACTTATGCTGTTATTAATTTCTGTAGGGGGAAAGAATTTTACTTCTTATTTTTTGCAGGACAGCAATTATTCTGGGAACAGCTATCCCTCTACTTTTGTTTCTAGTTTGGAACGGTGTTATTCTTGGTACAATCACAAATGTAGACTCAGATGTACAGAAAATTGTTGATCCGCTAGAGCAGCTGCGGTCAA
Organism: Carnegiea gigantea; assembly: GCA_029747015.1. NCBI lineage: Eukaryota > Viridiplantae > Streptophyta > Magnoliopsida > Caryophyllales > Cactaceae > Carnegiea > Carnegiea gigantea. The sequence continues at coordinate 1,237,313 of JAKOGI010000014.1, read as the reverse complement.
GTAATGGACTCGTCGGCGTAAGTGAGTTTTGAGCTTTTTTTACCTGTGGATGTTGCAAAACTTCAGGAAGCAGCTTGGCCTGTGATTAATATCATTTCTGTTCCACATGTTTGTAATGCAGCCAATAGTTGAGATTTTCTCGCTTCTCGCTATCGGAACTTCATATATCGGGTTTGTTTTGGGACTTGCTGACTTCATAGCTGACTGTAAGCTCTTTTGTTCTAATTTTTCTTTGAGTTCTTGAGTTGGCTGGGATTGTTGAGTGAGCTGGTCTTGAATGAGACCGTTTCACCATAAAAGGTTTTGATTAAGCAAAAGGTAGTTGGTTCATGTAGAAGCGCAAGAAAAAATAATTGTGTCTTGTGATACTGTCTCATTCCATAATTATATTAAAATCACCTTATTTTTTCATACTTCTATTTAAGCCACAGGTGTGGCCTAGAACAGCTATGATGCATGGTCTCTTATGGCTTCCACATTGGCCAACTGAACCTTATTTACTCCATTGTGTGACATTGAATCCACACCAATTCCTGGAGGCTGGATCAGCTAAAAATATTCACTGTGTCCTGTAAGATTTGACAATTTTTCCTGTGCTAGATGTCTCGAAAGTCTTCTCAAAGTTTCTTCATATGGTCAAATTGCTGGCTCTTCATTTGAAAGTTCAGAGAGAAATAGTAATTGTACTCGTCTTAAATTTTTTCTTCCCCCAAAGTTTGACAGGTTCTGGAGGATAAAAGAACTGAAATCCACTGGAGAGAGATTATTCTCCTGAATTAGTACATTATTTGTTGATTAATTTTGTGCTGCATCTGCTTGGTCTGTGTGCAGTGTTGAATCTCCCAACGGGACAAAGCAAGTCACTGCCTTATCTCATTACTCTGCTCCCACCATTAGTGCTTGCATTGCTGGACCCGGAGATTTTTTTCAAGGCGTTGGATTTTGCTGGAACATATGGAGGTACCACCAGCGCCATCCTGGCTCCTTCCTCTCTCTGTTTTTCTTTCTTTTTTTTTTTAAAAAAAAAAATATGTTATGAGCTTGGTGTGGGTTTCTTAGGATGGGGTTTTTTCCCCGATCATTAATTGGGTGTAGCCCCCGAAAACGGAAGTGCCACAGGCACAGTATAATTGGATGATAAGCACACATCTAAATAAACTGCTGTTACGAAAAGAACATAGAGCCCTGTTAAATGTCAACAAACAGCTTCACGCACAGGCACCGTACAATCAACTGCTAAACGTACTTCTTCTTAGCATAGGTTTGAGTTTGTTCTGAAAAGTTGTGATAAAATGAAATAACAAAGCAAAATTGGAGCCCCTGTCTGCGCTTTTTGTGGATTTGAGAAAAGGGTTTGTGGTTGGGAATGAAAGTTCTAGTTCTAGGAGAATCAATCACGAAAGGGCTGTGATTTTTTTGGGGTAAGGGTGTGGGGGTGGGGAATGCAAGTTAGAATAAAGGAAATATACATGAAGGGATTATTAAAGAATTGTGACCATGCGATGATTCACTATGTTTATAGAGAAGGTAATCAAGCGGTTGACCAACACTTATGTCGTACACCCGGGCCTATAGATTTAGTGATGTGGCACAATTTGTACCAACGGAATTTTACGTTTTTAGAAAGGGGGACTATGAAAATAAGGGATGGGTAGGAGAAAAATTTAAAAGTACCGTATATGCTAATTCGGGTTTGCCGGAACTACCATATAATTTCTGGCGGTTGATTGGTGAGCTGGACAAGTGCATTCTACTTTCTTCACCACATAGTTGGCTGTCCTGTCTGTTGGCTGATTTGAAGGTTATTTCTTTGGAGCCAGGACAAACAAGGTAGAGCTTCTGTAAGAAGGGCTCGCCGCCTGCTGTGTGAGAGATACTTTAGTTTTACCTTCCAACAATCGGCCCCAAGAAAAAGTGTTAATTCATTTCAAGGTGTTAGTAGGGTGATCAAGCATCTTAACCCCCCCTTTTTTTTTTGGGGGGGGGGGGGAGGCCAAAACTGAATTCAAATTTCCAGTTGCCTGGTTTGCAAAGTGTTTTGTTTTTTTTTTAATTTTTTAAACCTCTATATTGTTCCCACTTCAGATGAGTTTATTTTAGGGGCACACTCAGACTCACAAAACATGGGGTATTGGACGATACAATGTCCAATCCCCAGATGATCAGAACGACTTCCCATTTCAACTTCCTATCTCTACATTATAAGCTTGGTGTTTGCTATTCTTGTGCAGTGTTGGTGCTGTTTGGAATTCTTCCAGCGGCAATGACTTGGTCAGACCGGTACTCAACTTCACCGGAGTTCCCCAAAGTTGGCCCGCTTGTTCCCGGAGGAAAGCTTACCCTCTCCTTAGTCATCGGTGGCGCTAGCTGGGTCATTTTATCAGAATTAATCAACGACCTCAGTCATACATAGAACTCAAGATCTCGGAATAAGCTGCTCTGACAAATGTTTTGAGCTTTTCTCTGACATAGTGATGTACGAGCCCGGACCTCAAACACATCCAAATGAGGGCGAAAGAGCCTCAATTTGTTTTGCACTTGAAGGAGGGAACTTGGACAGAATTTGTGTATCTTTTTGAGCTTACAAAAGATCAAAAGAGGAGAATGAAGAGGTAGAGATCAAGATGCAAAGGATATGAACTTAGCTCACCCAAATGAATGTACACATGGAGAGATAAGAACTAGACAAGTGGACTGGCAGGGGTGATTTGAATATCCACCTTGGTTTGCACACGCTTGGGCAATCTTCTTAGTCCAACTAAGTTACAGAATTTAATCACCTTCTTAGTTGAATCAAGAAGACCTAGAGACTCACTTGAGGTTGCCACACTCAAGATATAACAATAGGATTTCAAGAGAAGTAGAGACAGTTTTTCTAAACTTAAGCTTTTGCATTTATTCAAGTGTATTTTCTTACAACCTAAGGCCTCTCTTATGTAATGAGAGCCTTCAACAATCTGAAAGGAAGGGGGAAAAAGGGCCGTATAACCGTCCATAAAGCAAGAGGGAATCAAAAAGCAACAAAAAGCTGAAAAGTGCTTTATGTCTTTTGTCAGCAGCTTTTTAGATTACAATTGTCAACTTCAAACAGCTATATTTCTTGGGTCTCTTACTCAAATTGGATGAAACAAACCTTGTTAGAAAGCTTAGGAAGTCAGCTTTCACATGGCTGAAGTTGGCACCAATTTGAAGCTACCGTTTGGGAGATATAGGCCAAAAGGTGCAGCATGTGCAGGCTGGGACAGTTTCTCCAGCATCTGAAAAATGACTCCAATTGACTTATTATTTAGTGACCTAACCTAGAACTCTTTATATGTCCTTAAAGATGACATATTAAGGGTTCCAAAAAGTGGATTTGAAGCCTCTTAAGTCTAAATTAAGCTTGAGTAATAAAGCTTGCAAAACCGGGTATGTGCAGGGATGTACTGATAGTTTTGACCTTCAGAATATTTTTATGCCTTTGAGGGACCAAATGATGTCCAATTTGAGTGATTCTTGATTCGTTGAAAAGAGGACACCTTGATCTTTGTGTTGGGGTCAATTTGCAGCAACCACACTTTTCCTTCATCTTGCGGCAAGCCATTAAAGTTGAGCCTGATGTGCTGCTGGGCTAACCTGTAGAACCTTGAACTTCTAAAAGCTGTAACTTTCTGTTTACTTGCTCAAAATGGATGATTCAAAATTTCCATTAAACTTTGGGATGTCTATTTTATCCTCCAATTTGAATCAAATCAAAAGCCATTGTGAGGAGAGAGAACCAGCTGCTTGAATTGAGGTGCTCTTTTCTGGTGCTGAAACTGGCAGAATGGGAACAATGGTCTTTTCCTCCTACCAACTCTTGACTTGTGCTGAATTTAATTATATGACCATAACATAGACTTCCTAAGCTTTCATATGACTACTCATACACTCAAAATGAAGCATCCAAGCTGAGGAAATATTTATCACATAACTGAGCAAATAAACTGGACGTTCTGGCAGCACTGGCACTTTGGCTTCTATGCCTTATTTTGACAACTACGACTTGACTTGGCTTGAAATAAATTACATGACCAAAAAGTAGACTTTATTAGCTTTCCAAAAAGCTAAGTTGTAGCATTCTAAGCGCATGAAAATCTTAGAATACATGCTGCACAAAACCAGACAGAAAATAGAACTATATTGAGTTGTGTTTAAGCTTGGTTCTTTCCCTTTGAAATACATGGTACTCTTGGTCCCCATTTGGTAAAACCCTTTGGAAAAGGCACTTTGAAGTTCAAACAAAACTCCATAAAGTGTCTTTTGTCATGAAATTCAAAGAGTGGGATCACAGAAAAGCCTTGCCATGCATGAATTTGTATAGAGCTTACCTCTCATGAAGCTGAGTTGAAAGAATGAAAATGATACCCTTGAAAATATACATCACATAGGATGTTTTGGACCATTATTTAAGCACTCTGGCAAGAGAGCAAACGTTATTTTCATTTGATCGAGGAGCTTTTTGCTCAAATTCTTCTGAGATTAGATAGATGTATAGTTCACAATATTTCATATTATAGGATGTCATCTTTCTTTTCTATATCATGAGATGTTGTCTGATCTTTCTTTTGATTCTAAGCTATCTCTGTGAAATGCATCCCTGTGATGGCTGCTGTTGTTGGGGTTTCTCAATTGCTTTTCACAAAACGTGCTGAGTGTCACGTCTGAAGAAACCACGCCAAAGTAGAGTCAAGTTGTTCGGAAAATAAGAGAATATATACTAAAATGGTGTGAAACAATTGTGTATGTTCCAAAACCCACAAAAATTGTAATATAAGTATGTGTGAGAGATTTTGTTTACTTTAATTTTTATCAATAAAAAGCCTTGCATTTTTATGTTGGTATTTTCTATTTCATTCAGTAATATGATGTTAGCGTAAAATTGGTGTAATTTTTATTAATGAGTATATAAAAATTATTTTTTAATAATATCTTTAAATAAAAAATATAATTATACACCAATCTTTGGGGGGGGGGGATTTCAAACAATCTTACTACATTCAATGGCATATTAGGGCCCTGTTCTTTTCGTTGGTAAATTCTAATTTACCAATTTTAACTCACTTCAGTCCTCTTTAACCCATTTTACGAACTTCAATAAAAAAATATTAACTTTAAACTACTTTAACTAATTTCAACCAATTTCAACACACTATTTTGACCAACGTCTATCAATTATATAAAAAATATATCAATTTCAACCCACTTTAACCTACTTCAACATAATTTAATCCATTTTAACAAAAAAATACCCACTTCAATCATTTCAACCAACTTCGCTCATTTTCTAACCCCTATTTCCCAACGAAGTAAATCCCAATTTATTAACTTTAATCCACTCAGCAACTTAAATAAAAAAATATCTACTTCAACCCGTTTCAATCAACTTTAACCTATTTCTTACTATTTTAACCAACTTATACCCATCATATAAAAAAATTCAACCCACTTCAACAAAAAATTACTCACTTCAACCAATCTCAACCAACTTCACGTATTTCCCAACCCAATTTCGTTGGGAAATATGGGTTGAAAAATGGGTGAAGTTGGTTGAGATTGGTTGATGTGGATTGAAGTTGGTATTTTTTTGTTGAATTGAGTTGAAGTGGGTTGAAGTAGGTTGAAGTGGATTGAAGTTGAAATTTTTTTGTTGAAGTTGGTTAAAATGGGCTGAAATTGATAAATTGGAATTTACCAACAAAAAAAAAGGCCCCAATCTACAACCAAAAAAAAAAAAAAACCAAAAACAAAAAACCTACGTAGTTAGGACCTGTTCTTTTTGTTGGACTTTTTCAATTTATCAATTTCAATCAACTTCAACTAATTTCAACCCACTCTAATAAGAAATACTAACTTCAACCCACTCTAATAAAAAACACTAACTTCAACCCACCTCTTTCAAAATTTTATTTTCACTATTTTAACCAACTTACTAACTTCAACCCACTTCAATATATTTCAATGCACTTCAATAAAAAATACTAATTTCAACCCACTTCAATCCACCTCAACCAACTTTATCCTTTTACCAACCTCAATTTACCAATGAAAAGAACAGACCCTTGATTGCAGAATCATGGCTGAAAGCCTTAAACCGTCCATACCTAGTGTGATTCAAAAAATTGGACTCCTACAACTTTTCTAGCTTTGTTCATAATTTTCACCGAAATAAAGGGCCAAGTCATGGTGGTACTGGCACATGCTAAGGAGCTGAACACCTGAAGATTTAAAACTGTTTTTATTTATTTTTTTTAAAAAAATTACCACTGACCAAAATTTGAAACATTACAATCTAATTTCCTCTTCCACATAAAGTATTGTAACAGGGGAACTTCGAACTTCCAGCTTATGGTTATGGTTCATAGTTCATAACCCATTCAGTGGTGAGCAACAGGGGAAACTTCCTCATGCTTCGACCTATGTAAAGTGGATTGAAGATTGAAAGGTTTCTAGAGCTCAATTATTGTGTTGCGTTCCCGTGGCTTCATTAGAATTATCAACACCCTGATTGAATTCTGTCAGTGTCAATGAGGGGAGTTTGAACAGGTGTTTTTGCAAAACAGTTCTTTGAAACACAAACAGTTTCAGTAAGAAAAAGCCCTGCCTACATCAGGTTTTACGCCGCCCAAACAAACACCAAAAAGGAAGGTTCAAAGACATGAAATAAAAACATATCACATAATGATCTAACAATCATAAAGAAGACACAGCAAAAATAGGCACCAGCAATGGATATCAAAAACATATCTACATTATGGACTAAAAACCGTGAACTGTGAAACCCTTCTGTCCAAAGAACCTAAAACAAAAAACCTTTGTTCCATTGCACCCCACATATTTACCAGAGTTCAATTGAGATATCCCCGAATTTATCACCGAGGACAGGAAGATGCAAAGCAAACATAAGCATCACCTAGTAATCGAAAGGCCAGCCCGAGTAGTTCATCTCATGATTCTCTTCCTGAGGAGCTGCTGCTGTTGTTGGGCTGCCACTACCAGTTCCAGCATATTCACGGGCGCTGTTAGTGCTTGATGAGCGAAAAGGCCAGAGGAAAGACAAAGGGTTCCTCCTCCCTGGATTCTGTTCACTGCTTTCTGTCCCTCTTGTATTACTGGAACCACTCCTGGACAGACTTCTAGGGTTTTGCCCACGGTTAGGAGGGGTAGAGCCCATAACATGACGGCAAACAGGGCAAGAGTTGTGCTGGACCAACCATGGGACAATGCAGTCGGAGTGATAGATGTGGTTGCAGGGCATCTGTCGTGCCTCGGTCCCCAGCTCAAACTGGTCTTTACAGACGGGGCAATGTGAGTCAGTCAGAAGAAGTGCACGGGTGATCTTGATTGTCGGCATCGCATCAATAGCCGATCGAGGCGCCGGTGGGGGGCCCTGCCGATCAGTCACTAGCCGCTCCATCAACTCCTCGACCAACTCCTGCAAGCCTGGTCCAACAAAGAAATCATTGCTGTTACCCCGGGTAAAGCCAACTGTTGTACTTCCATTGAGGATCATCTCCGACCCTTCCCTGCTTCTTGGCGCCCCAGCTGGCATTTGCCCTTGGAAAATCAACCAAGGACTAGGATGCTCCGAATCCGCAACATGTCTCCTCCTGATCCTTTGCCTCCTAAGAGCTTCCAAGGGTTCCAACAATGCAAAAGCATGATCTGGGTTGTAGTTCCGAGGCTCTGAATCCACACCATGCCTCCTCCTCTGACTCATAAGGGCTTCCATCAATCTTAACCTATGCTCGGGGCTATTCCTAAGCATCAAAGACTCCAATGCATCCATGATTCCCAAGAGTTCATCAGGACCCTGGCCATCCCTATATCCGTAGGAACCACCTCCACCAACACCACCGCCACCTAACTCGTCTAATTCTTGCACAAAGCCTCCATCACAGCGAGGGCACACCATGGCTTGGCTATGAAGGCGAACAGGCTGCCGGCATTGATAACACCAGTGTGTATTTCCGCCACCACTCGACATCGAAGTGCTCTACTTCTTGCCCCCCTTAAACGGTCAAAATCTCCCAACAAAAACCCCAACTCCAGTTATCCACCCACCTCAGAACAACCACAAGTTATTCTGCATCAAGAAATTTGTAATTTCAATGCTCAATTTAATGCCACAGCAATGCAATCAGAAGGGATACAAATTTCTTCATATTTCCCCAAATAGGGGTTGAATTCAAACAGTAAAAAATTAAATAAAATGCAACAAGATAATTCAGTGACCAATTAGGTTTGCAATACCATTTCATCAATTTCAGTATTTCATTTAACTTTGAGATTCACTGATTAATTGTAAGATCTCAAATCCACGAGATTCAAAAATCAAGCACAGATTCTATGAATAAAAGAACAATCCCAGCATGCACCAAATCCTGAAGTACTAAATCCACATCAAAAGATTTGACACCCCCCCCCCCCAAAAAAAAACCACATCTAGATATGCTCATAAAAGAAGCAAACTTGAAATTGAAAAAAAGAAAATAAATTTACACAAGCCCCACAAAATTAAGAAAGACCCACATAACGAAGAATGCAAAAAACTGAATCAACGACAAGAAAAATAAGTTTACAACCAAAAAAAAAAATTTTAAAAATAGAGAGATTACCAGGGACAGCCATCATGAACTGCAGTAACAGAGAGTGGCAGAAAGAGAGAAATTCTGAAATTGAAGAGAGACAAACCTCAGCAAATCATCAGAACCCAGGATTAATTTTTGACGAAGCGATGATAATTGATGGGATCAGCCCAGAAATGCGAATGAAGCCAAGGGGGTTGGGATTTTTGAGGAATTGTACAATGCGCTGGTGGTGTGCTACACCCTCTGAAGTCAGCGGACCATTTAAGTTTTAAAGTCGTGGTACTTTGTCGTTTTGATCGTGACCGCTGTGTGGAATGAGCCCGAAACGACGCGGATTGTTTACCATTAATTATTTGAAGAGGATTTGGTGAGGGGAAATGATTGGGCATTGGGTTCTGAGAAATTGGAAATTAATTCGGTTTTCTTTTTTTATTTGGTATATAATAAAAATACGCTATCATTGAAAATGTAAATTAGATTTCAGCTGAGAGATTTCTACCATTTTAATAATTCTATGACACATACCCATGTACCTGGTTATGTATACAACTATATAAGCGAATGTGTACTGTATTCCAAAAATTTTAGATACAAATATATGTATTCTAGCATGGTACACACCCTCTTATATAGATGTGTATATAGCTAGATACATGGGTATGTACCATAAAATTTTTGGATTTTTACCTATTGAATTTTCAAAGAAAATAACAAAGCAAATTGCAAAGATACTATTGAACTTTCTAATTTGGAGAGAGATATGTACCCAAAATAGGCTAGCAAGTGAATTGTATCTGATGAATAAATTTGACATAAGCTTCTGCTTAGGCAACTTGGCATGTGTTCACCGACTCTTAGGTGAAATAGAGGATCTAAACTAATGTATCAGTATAACTTTTAAGTTTTTTTAATTTATTTTTTGAATTTTTTTCATTTAACTGAACCTCAGTTACGATTAGCTTTGAACGACAAAGCTCTTCTATTAATAAATGATTGCTTGATGAATGTTCTCCCCATCTTACCCTATGACTGTTGACCAATTTTTCCAATTGAAGTGCTATTAAAGCCTTGTTCTTTTCGACTTATTTTCGCTAAATTTATCTGAATGAACTGAATTAAACTCGTCTCTTCTAAACTAAATTTATTTTATCTAATATTTTTTTATTGGTGCTTCTAAGGGGGGTTGCACCCCCCTTTAAGAATCTCTTCTACATGGAACCATCCAAAAAACTAAAAAGGCATCCCCTTTTTGTGCCAAAAGTATAAACTTTAACATATACTTCTCTGACAAATATTGATGTTTGAATCTGACATATTTGTGACCAAAAATATCAAAATAATTTTTTTTCGATAGATAATGGTAAAATTACTGTTTACATTCAACCCAATACTAACCCTAACTTGTCATGATCAGAACTGAATTATACTTAGAATAAAAATGTATTTTTTCTTCTAACTTAAAATCAGGACATTTGATAACTTGATAGCTTAAGTTATTTTCATGCAGCTTTACCAAGAACCATAACATTTGAAAGAGAAGAAATTATAAAATGTCACCACAAGCATCTCAAGGTTCACATGTTGTAGTTTAAATCAAGTCACCATTTTAGCATTGTTTCGTTCATAAACCTCCCACATTTCAAGGTCTCCATAATACAAATCTTAATAGAAATACAAGCAAAAACATAATCTTTTTCAAGAAACAAGGGGGACAAATTTCGGATTTTAGTCTTCTCAAGTCTTCTTCAAGGCAACACTGTTGCAACTCTAGATTTACACTCGTTGCTTGGCTCAGCTCAGCCATGGAGGTGATCTTCATCAATAGATGTTCGCCAACACAAGGTCATCGTCAGCAATGACCAACACGGTTTGTGAAGCGATCACCAATTAGAAAACAGTTTGCTTGCTGCAGTAAAATTGCAAGAACATTAAGCTCAAGCATATGTTTCTTCTTTCCCCCAGTTCTTAGCATTTCAGTAAGGGTATGATACATACAGCTCAAGCCTAAGGTCCTTGACCACTCGACATTTCTCCACTGGGAAGGAAACATCACCCCCAAACCTGAACTTGATGCTGTCAAGCCAATGGCATTTGGAATTCAGTTGAACAAGCAAGGTGGAAATGAAGGTGATCAGGACAAAGGAACATAGAAAGAACAGTTCATGCTCCTCCTAACTCACAAGAAGCCTTGGATCATCCCTAGGCTTCAACTTTAATGAATAAGACTCATCTTCTCAGAATTGGAAGGCAGACAAAAGACAGGACAAACAAGCAAACAGATATTGTACATGTGGTAATTAATTACCAGGCCGGCTGAGCAGTTCCATCTTGTGATTCGCTATAGACTGCTTGATGAGCGAAAAGGCCAAAGGAACGAGAATCGGTTCCGCCTTCCTGTGTTCTGATCACTTGTTCCCCTCCCTCTTGAATACCCAGAACCGCGGTTAGATGGGATGACAGAGCCCAAAACATGGCGACAAACGGGGCACGAGTTATGCTGGACTAACCAGGGGACAATGCAATCAGAATGGTAGATGTGGTTGCAGGGCATCTGTCGTGCCTCAGAACCCACCTCAAACTGTTCTCTACAAACCGGGCAACATGATTCAATCTGAAGATGGGCATGAGAGATCTTGACTGTTGGCATTGCATAAATCGCTGCATGAGGTGCTGGTGGGGGCCCATGCTGGTCACTCGTCAGTTGCTCCATCAACTCCATCAACCAAGGACTAGCGTGCTGATCCGAGTCCATACCATGTCTCCTTTGGCCCTCCAACAATGCAAAAACATGATCCGGGTTGTTGCTGACTCGAGTCTCAGAAACCATACCATATCTCCTCCTTTGGATCATAAGAGCATTCAAGGCTTCCATCAATTGGAACCTATGCTCGGGGGTATTCCCAAGCATCAAAGAGTCTAATGCGTCTATGATTCCCAATATATCCCTATACCCATATGATGCATAGCCTTCAGGGTTGCCTAACTCTAACTCTGACACAGAGCCTACCTCACAGCGAGGGCACAACGTGGCTCGGCTGTGAAGACGAATGGGCCGCCTGCCCTGATAGCAACTTTGTGTATTTCCATTGCCACTCGACATCACAGTTCTCTCGCTCCTTGACACTCTAAACCGTCAAAATTTCCCCTAAAACACCCAAATCCAGCAACTTCAAAATCAAATCAAACCAACCAAAAGTTATTCTGCATCAAGAGTTGCAATTTCAATGTTCAGTACAGTTTAATGTCACAGCAAAATCACCAACAAGGTTTCAAGTCACTACAGTCTGCAAATTATCCCAAACATGAAAATCACACATTAACTAAAGAATTAAAATCACCACGTAATCCAAGAACGATCAAAGAAATAATAAAGCCCTCGCAGAAATGAATTAATCAAAATTATAAAGGCCCAATTATGTTTGTGCTGCAAGTGAATCAATTTCATTTGACTTTGAGATTCACTGATTATAACTTCAACTCTGTAAAAGATCTTAAATGAATAAGATGGAAAGATTGAACGCATATTCAAGTACTAAAACAGCCAATTCTAGCAACTGGGATTAAAGAGCACAACTTTATACAAACCCTGCAAAAATAATTAACATTAAAACCCAGATCATGCAGATAGCAGAAAAGGGATGAAACTGAAGAACAGAGAGACAAATTACCAGGCACAGCCAGAATCAACTGCAGAGAGCGAAATTCTGGAAAGATTATGAGAAGAAAAGGATCAATTTTTGATAAAAGTGATGATAAATGGATGTGTTCAGCCAAAAAATATGAATGATTGAATGATAAATGGATGTGTTCAGCGAAAAGTCTTGGGCCTAGGGAATTTCTTTAGCGGTATTAGTATGTCGTAAGATGATTGTTACAACTTACAACTCGCGATTTGCAATTCATGATGACTTTGACCAAGAATCTTCAACGTGGAATTATCCAGTAACTTATGCCCAAAGTGTCTAGGAGAGACTTAACAGCTATTGGCTGCTGAATTTCGTTAAGTATGTGACTAGAAAAATGTGAATAATGTCTTTTGAAGAAATGATGATAAATTAAATTCACATATAGCACGATAAAAACTCTAGACTGTTACAAACTTACAATTATAACTGAATTTATCCTAAAGTCAAAATGTTTTCTCTATTTTGCGTGAAATTAGGACATTTGGTGACTTGGTATAACTAAACTACTTTCATAAAGCTTTACCAAAGAACTACAATTTTTGAAAGAGAAGAAATTGTGAAATTTGACCAAAAGCATCCAAAGGTACATTTGTTGTACGTTAGGTTGCATCACTGTTTCATTATAGAACATCCACACCTTAAAATCTCAAATGCTACAAATCTTAGGAGAAATACAAACGACAAGATAGTCATTCAAAACACAACGGGGATTGAAAAATTAGGGGAAGCAGCAAGAATAATTTGTGGAATTTGTGTATATTTCACAGCCTTCAGAGGCTAATTACATTGGCTTAAAGACAATAATTGCAACTGCCCCCCTAACCCTAGCCGTGGAATGCTTGGAATCTTTGCTAGAATCATATTCCTAATACAACACCAAGATTATCTAAGAAATATAATATACAAAATTTATTTCCTTAATACTTCCCCTCAAGTTAGAGCATAAGGATTGATGATGCCCAACTTGCCGACTAGAAGATGAAACTGTTTGCTCCCTAGAGCTTTGATAAATATGTCGACCAATTGATATTTGGAAGGAACGTATCCAACACTTAACTCGTCTGAGACAATTCTTTCTCGAACAAAATGGCAATCGATTTCTATGTGTTTTATTCTTTCATGGAAAACAGGATTTTTTGGAATGTGCATGGCAGCCTAATTATCACAAAATAATTTGATCGGGTGTTGCATAAACACTTCAAACGAAGCCCGTAATGCTTTGAGCCAAATCGACTCACTAGGAACCATGGCCATAGCCCGATATTCCACCTCAGCTGATGATCGCGATACTGTGGATTGCTTTTTCGTTTTCTATGAAATAGGAGAGCCTCCAAGAGTCACAAACTACTCGGTCAAAGAGCGTCTGATGAGTGGGCAAGCTCCCCAGCTGGCATCACAATAGGCATATAACTGTAAGTCAATCACTTCACATAAATATCCCTTGTCCAGGATTTCCTTTAAGATATTTGAGAACATGTTGCGCTGCCTCCCAATGCTTTTACTTGGGTTCCTGAATGAATTGAGATAGGATATGCACCGAATAGCACAATTCAGGACAGCTCAGAGTGAGATATATCAACTTGCCAACTAACCGTCGATATTGGTTTGGGTCATGATAACCTTTCCCTAATGCTAACGCCAGTTTGTGATTGGTCTCAAGCGGAAAATCAACGGGCTTCGTCCCCAGTAGTCCGCACTCGTCAATGATTTTCAAGGCGTACTTCCTTTGGCTGAGGAACAGACCGGAAGAGTTTCAGGTAACTTCAATTCCGAGAAAGTATTTAAGAGGCCCTAAGTCCTTGATATGAAAACAATTAGCAAGATAGGCCTTAAATTAAGCACAAGTAGCAGCATCGTTTCCTGTAAGAACTAGATCGTCCACATGTACTAACAAGGCCATATAGCTATCTCCCTCTTTGTACATAAATAGGGAATAGTCAGTATAGGATCACACAAATCCATAATCAAGAAGTTTAGAGGACAACTTAGCAAACCACTATCGTGGTGCCTGTTTCAATCCATACAAGGACTTTCTCAACCAAATGCACCTTAGTGGACTGAGGTGCTCGAACACTAGGTGGCAAAGTCATATATACCTCTTCTTCGAGATCCCCATGCAGGAATGTAATATGGACATCCATTTGATGCAATTCCCAACCTTTTGTAGCTGCAACAGACAAGGAACATCTAGCATTGGTCATTTTTGCCACCATTGCAAATGTTTCATGATAGTCAAATCCTTTAACCGGTTCATCTCCGCGAATAACAAGGCAGGCTTTATATCGCTTAATGCTCCCATTGGAGTTGTATTTCACTTTGTAGACCACTTGCAGTTAATCGGCTTCTGTCTAGGTGGCAAATTCACAACACTCCAAGTGTGGTTGAGTTCTAATACTTCAATTTCCTTTGCCATAGCCTCTCGCTACTTGACATCTTTAACTACCTCATGAAAAAACTTGGGCTCCACAATCTTAGTAATATTAATTAGATAACACCTATGCACTTTACAAAATCTATCACACATGACATAATTAGGTATTAGATAAGGCTTGTCTGAGAGAACCTTTGGTGGTGGATGTGCCGAACAAGGGGTGTTCTTGAGAGATGCATTGTAGCAAACATAATCCGCAAATGGGATGGTGTTTTCTTGTCTCGCTTGAGCCTCACTGCGTTAGTTTGGTCGATAGAAGGGGTGCTCCCCCTGTCTCCTGGGCTGGAAATTCGGTTTGGCCCAACATTGTCCATTGCTGGACCTGGCATGTCTGCAGACATGTGACACAAGCTGCACGCTCTGTCATCATCACCCATGTTGCAAGCATCTGTGGACCAACATCAATGGAGGGCTGGATATTTGAGATGTCATCACGTTGTACCTAGTCTGCCCAGTGTTGCATGCTGTGGAAATTCGATCCTGGGCTTGGGCTAACGTCTTGTTGGGCTGATCTTGTGTCTCATCCTCCTTGTGCACGAAGCATGTTTCTCCAAAATCATCAAAGATCAGATCAGAACCACCTAGGTGCATGCCCTCATCTTCTTTTTGTTCTGCTAAAGGAAAAATAGCTTCCTAAAAGAGTACATCTCGACTCACAAAGATGTCTCCTGTTTCGCCATCATACACCTTCCATCCCTTTTTACTATGTGGGTATCCAATAAATATGCACCTTCTTCCTCCAGGAGCAAACTTGTCTTTTTGCCTTTGGTAATTACGAACGTAGCACAAGCAACCGAAGACTTTTATATGCTCATAAGAGGGTTTGGCTTTAAATAAGGCCTCATATAGGGTTTTGCCTTTTAGAACTTACGATGGTGTTCTATTTATTAGGTAAGCGGTGGCTAGGACACAGTCCCCCCAAAATTCAATGGGCAAACTAGCTTCAAAGCATAGCTCTTGTAACATTCAAGATATGTCTATGTTTTCTTTCAACTCTTCCATTCTGCTGAGGGGTGTCGACACACCTAGTTTGATGCAATATGCCTTGTTCAGCATAAACTTCTTCATAGGATCAGATGTGAACTCTCTTCCATTATCACTCCTTATCATCTTAACCTTAGTCTTAAATTGGGTATTAACCATGGCATAAAAATCTCTCACAATTTGGGAAGCCTCACTTTTCTCCTTCATAAGATATACCCAGACTCCTCTAGTAGCATCATCCATAATACTAATAAAATACTACTAAAAAAGCTAGATAGAGCCTGGTGTGATGGATGACCAAGACGATGGTGCCAGAGCTTGTAAGTTGTAACCTTGTTAACTTGAACTCCATCCTTCACTATCCTCTTGTAGTAATATCCTTTCTTGGCTTAGTTGCTCCAATCAGGTTCCTCGTAATAAGGTCCTGTATTACATAAAGTTTAGAAGTAAATGTCACTGTGCAACAGAAATCCTCAATTAATTGTGTTATAGATATTAGACTACATCGAAGATTGGGCACAACATAACACATCTTGTAAGACTAATTTGGAATTTAGAAGCACCGAGCCTCTTTTTGTGGCCAAAGTTTGCATTCCATTAGGTAAGTCAACTGGCATCGGGTCAATGTCATATGTGTTATGCAACAAATTTCCATCACCGGTTGTGTGACATGAGGCTCCATTGTCGAGAAGCCAAGTATCATTACCTGAGAGCTTGTTCAAGATTAGACTTTGGAGTCTTGATTAGACTCAAAAGTCCTTGCACCTTCTCAGCGGTGAAATCATCTCTACTCTTGCAATCATCCTGTGTGCTACACTATGAGGTTGAGTTGTGTTTGCCACTTCGCGACTGCTGCCATAACCACGTCCTCGTCCAGCGTTGCCGCATCCAGTATTTGACCACCGCTTCCAGTGCCTCTACCTCATCCACCCCATCCTCCCCGAGTACTCCATCCCACAGGGTGGCCCACTAATTCAAAATAGATACCTTCGTCATGTCCGTACTTCCCACAATGTTTGCATGTGGACCTTTCGTGTGAGTTGAGGACTTTACTTCGTGAGTAATAGCAAAGGCACCCACGATTTCTTGCCTTGTGTCGCATCCAGTCATGATTCGTTTATGGTTCTCCTCTTGTTGTACCATGTTGAAGATCTTATCCAAGGAAGGGAGAGATTCCAAGGCTAAGATTTGACTACGAATAGTTGAGAAAAAATTATTGTCAAGTCCTATAAGGAACTGATGAGCATTATCCTCCTCTATGAATTTTGCAATCTTCTCGGCTGCTTCACACTTACAATTGGAAATTTTTAAGTAATTCTCAAGTTCATTCTAAAGTCCTATGAGTCGGTTAAAGAACTCAACCACCTCTTGTTTTTCTTGTTTACAAGAGGCAATATGAGCTTTTAACTGATGTATTTTTGGCACATTCGGCATCGAGTATGGCTTGTGGATATTCTCCCATAATATTTGGGCAGATTTTACGAAGGCAAAGCTCATATGAAGCTTAGGATCAATGACATTCATGATGCATTTCAAGACCATTGAGTTAGACCATTGAGTTCACCACTGCCCACGCCTTGGCCTCGGCTGAACTCTTGTCTGTTGGCTCTGTTATGGTGCCATCTATAAAACCAAGTTTGTTCTTGGTTATTAAAGCCGTCTGTATGGTTTGCTCCCACAGATCATGGCCGTGATCTGCTTCCTCTTCTACGTGAAGCAAGAATTTTTTTTAAAAAAAAAGTTGTGCTGGCCTCAGGATTAGGCTCTGATACCATGAAAAATTGGGGGAAGCAGCAAGAATAATTTGTGGAATTAATTTGTGTATATTTCACATCCTTCAGAGGCTAATTACATTGGCTTAAATACAATAGTTGCAACTCCCCACCTAACCCTAGCCACGGAGGGCTTGGAATCTTTGCTAGAGTCATATTCCCAATACAACACCAAGATTACCCAAGAAATTTAATACACAGAATTTATTTCCTTAATAGGGATTATCAAAGTGCTTTTTTTTTTTGGGCCTTCTTGAGTCTTTTTTAAGGCGACAATGTTGCAAGTCTAGATATACTTGTTGGCTGGCTCAACCATGGGTGGTCTTTAATGACAACCGAGGTGGAAATGAAGTTGGTGAGGAAAGGAAAGGCAAAAAGGATAGTACATGGTCCTCACAACTCGAAAGAAGCTAGCCTTGCATCTAGACACCGTGTGTGTATTTCCACTGCCACTCAGCATCCAAGTCCGCCAACTTCAAAATCAAAACAAACCACTCACCAGTTATCTTGTATTAAGACTTGTGACTTCGACGTTTAGTTTAATGTCACAGCAAAATCGCCAACAAGATTAAAGTGGTATTGATATTTGTTTCCCTTAAATAAGCATTGAGTTTGTGCCTTGCAAATTGGGGGGGGGGTTACATCGGGAGAGCTCTATCCCTGATTATGAAGGCAGCTCAATGATCCGATTAACAAATGATCGAAGACTAAAATAACCACCACAGAAATGCAACAAAATTATGAACCCCCAATTAGATCTGTGCAACAGTTTCAATTGACCTTAAGATTCACTAATAACTATAACTCTGCTGCATGTTAAATTAACAAGAAGGGAAAATTGAACACATATTCATTAGAACAACTAATGCTAACATGCATCAACGCCTTCAGTACTAAATCCACATCAAAAATTGCCGAAATGAGAATACTCAACTTTACTCACCAATATGTATTTTATACTTTTGGGATCACATACTCTCGAGAGCCACATTGGAGAATATAGATTAAAGAAATTAATATATGACAGCTACACATGTGAAAAATATATACATGTGGACAATGAGAGTATATGTTCCCGGGAGCACATAAGAAATTGCCTCTATCCTAATTAACCAGCATCATGTAGACAATAGAATTCAGTCAATAACAAGAAAAATGCAATTAAAAAACATACCCAGAGTGTGAGATAGAGGTCACCAGGGACAACGATCATAAGCTGACCCTGGCAATATTTGACAATAATTTTTCTAAATAAACATCAAAGTTTGACTATTAGCACACAAGGATGATGATTTATTTTGATGTTTTTCATTCAATTTGTTGGGGGATGTTCATTGTCCAAGTTGTATGATTTTTTATTAATGGTGATTTCCTTTTTCTTATTAAAAAAACCCTGTTAGTACACAAGTAATATGGTTCTTCCAAATTAGGTAGTGTTTGGTTGGAGAAAAATGATTTCTCTTAAAAGTCATTTTCAATGGAACATATTTTTCCAAGGAAAATGAATTTTTATTCAAATTTTTCATCGGTGGGCACAAGATAAATCATTTACGATCAAAAAAATGTCAACTAAATTGCCTAAGTGGCAAAAAATGTCAACTAAATTGCCTAAGTGGAAATAAATGTTAATAAAATCAAGAATAAATAACTTAAAGATTTAGAATTGAGCTTATCTTAATATTTCCTAGGGAATAATTAACTTTTGATCCAAACTGCCGAAGTCGTTTTTAGTGGAAAAAAATAATAACTGAACATAATAAATTTTGATCAAATGAAGGAATATTGAGCTCAAATTTAGGTTTGGGTTTCTTTTACTATTTCCTATTGGATAATCAAGTTTCATTCCAAACCATTTAAGTTATTGTAGTTGCAAAAAAAATGTCAATTGAATTGTTTAAGTGGCGTAAAATATCGATTGAGTTGTTGTGGAGAAAATAATGTTGGCAAAATGAAAGAATGTTGAGCTAAAAATTTTAATTTGAGCTTATTTTAGTCTTTTCAATCCGGTAATCAAGCTTTGATCCAAACCATTACAGCTGTTTTAGTGGCAAAAAATATCTACTGAATGTTTAAGTGGCAAAAAATGTTAATTAAATTATTATATGGAGATAAATATTGACGAAATAAACGAATGTTGGGCTCAAAATCTACACTTGAACTTATTTTAATTTTTTCCATCAAATAGTCAAATTCTGATTTCAAACCATTAAAGTCGGATTTTGCATCTTAAGTTCCGGTTGACTACATCATCAAAAGAATATAAGAAAGAAAGTCTCTTCTTCTATAAATGGAAATCATTTTTCTCCATTGGGGTGAAAATCGTTTTCTATCCTTTCCCATGCCAAACAACAAAAAATTGAAAAACCATTTTCCGGGAAAAATTATTATCCCCAAACAAACACTACCTTAGTCGCTACTTTTGCCTGTCCACTCAAATGTCAAAAATAGCCAGCTCTAAGATATATGTGAAAATTTAGTAGAATTACCTCTTAAATCCTTATGCAATATTATTATTAGAAGGTCAGGGAAACTAAAAAAGGGGACAGTTGAAGGACATCTCAATGAGAAATTTACAAGGTAATCACTCATTAAATGGGTGGCAACAGTCAAGTGATTTTCCCAACAAGTGGGTATTACTTTTGGGGGGGAAAAATGGAGTGGGGGAATATTGAATGGGGATGAAATGATGAAACTGCCCTTAATGAAATTACAGCGTTATAAATTACGAAAATGCCCTGGTCGACATCTGAAGGGCTGGGGAGGCAGTTGAATGTGGCAGTTACTAGGAGATGAATGCGAGAAAAGCGAGAGGAAGAGGAAGACAATTGTGAGTGAGTTCAAACCCAGGGAGAGACGGAGTGAATGCTAGGGCACGAGTAGAGGGAGAAGTTGACCGCGATAGAGAGAGGTGGAAGAAGGAGAGGGTCGTGGGAAGGTAGGAGGAGAAGGAGGTTGTGGTCGGTAACTGAGGTCAGCGGCAGCAGCAGCAGAAACAGGCCAGAGGTCGAACGCAGGTGTAGAAACCGCCCAGAAAGTAGGGAAGGACAGGGAAAAGTTGTGTTAAAGGTGAGTAATTTTAACCTCTGTAAATATAGGAATTGAACATGAAATTTATGTATGTGTGGAAGCATGATGGTAGAATTGGGAATGCCTGAATGGAATTTGGGGTGTGAAATCATTGGGAAGGGAAGGACGGAGTAGAGGAGTTTGGGTAACTCCTCAATTTGGTATGAATTGAGGAGGTTGCAGTGGTGGTGGCAGTGTTGATCATAGTATTGATAGAGGTATACCCAAGTCAACATGATGGGAGTAGCTGGTACACAGATGCAATTAATGTAGAAAAAGAATTTTAAGTGGTTGTACATAACTTGAGCCGTTGTTGTTGAGCCGTTATTGTTGGGGTAGAGTTGGTTTGCAAATGTTTAGGAACCCCATTTTAGCCTTGTAGGTAGCATAGTTTGAACAAATGTGTACCTTGGGTTACCTATTTGATTCGTTGGTAAACTGATTAGAAGAATATAGGTATGAATAATGTTGTTGGCGGCAAGACTTGGGGGCTTTTGTTATTTGGGGTGTGTTCGTTATGGGCACCTAGGTAACTGCATTGGGTTGATGACAGTTTCAGTCGAGGTATACCCACGGGTACATGTGTTGGCGAACTTGATGCAGGAATGCATAGAATGTAAGTGTAAGTTGGTTATTTGTGTGGATGTGTGTGGCTGCATTGTGTGTACCATCGTTTTAGTGTAGGTATACCTAGGTGTACCTTTATGCATTACGGTATAGATCATTGTGTAGAAGGTACCTGTTGGCAGTAAGATAGGCAGTAAGTTAGGGTGCTGTCAATAGGGTAGGGTGTAGTTATGGATAGTGGTGAATGCTTTGTGTATACCATAGTTTCAGCGGGTGCATATGGTGATGCACCTTGTTTGATTCTGTGGTTAACCAATGCATACAATGCAAGGGGAGGAACGATAGAGGGATGTAAGATAGGGTGGTGTACATGGGGTAGGTTAGATGTGTAGAGGTGGTGATGTCATTGTATTGACTTGAGTACGAGTTGGAGGTGAACGTAGTAAGCTGATGTGGGTAAGTTCACCAATGGATGTGTAGGATGTGGGGGTGAGCGATGCAATAGTAACGAGTGTTGGGGTGTTGTAGTTGGGGTGGGTGGTATGTGTGGTCGTTGGTGATAGCATTGTGTTAAGCAGTATTGTTGTGGACGTATGCTATCCACAACTTCATAAACGAGTGCGGGGAATAGCACTGTGAGCAGTTATACAGGCGTGGAAGATGGGGTGATGTGATGGGGGCCGGTTACATGTATGGGTGTGGATGACTAAAGTGCGTCTACCACAATATCAGATGTAGTATGCCCAGGTGTGTATATGTGTAGAACTTGGTAAGGCAAGGAAGAACCCAAGAAGTGGAAGCTGTTTACAGTGGTGGAGGTGGCGGTAGATTATGGTAAGGTTGTAAGTTGTTGTACATGTGGTAGTTTGTATATGATGGTGTTTGTTGTGTTGTGTTTTTTGCAGATGTAGCCAATGGAGCTACAAAGGCATCGGAGTCCATGGAGAATGAAGCAGCTCCTATCAGTGATTCAAGTTCAGCAAGCGATGAAGAAGGGAGCACATTTGAGGAAGTGGATAAGGGCACGGATAATTCAGCCAGTAGCCTGTCTTTATCACTGGAGGCAGAGGTAAGTGGGAGCAGTGGGGATGTCGACATGACTGAGTTGCGATCGAAGCACGCACATGACAAGGATGTCAGCATCTCTTCTTGTAAGGAGGTGAAAGAAGAGAGGTGTTGCACCCGTGACAAAAATGTCGTCGAAGAGAGTGCAAGAGAAGGGAGGGTGTAGTGAGGTTGAGTCCTAGATTCGGAGGAGGTTTTTAAGAAAGATTGATAATGTGCAGGGGAAGCGAGAAAGAGAAAGAGGAATAAGGGGCAGTCTGGGGCAAATGAAGGGATGGTGGTGGAGAACGAGGGGGAGGGCATTGGTGATGTTATTGTGAGGCATCAGTGCACGCTAGAAGCAGTGTATAGCTTGAAATCTAAGTTAGAAGAGTGCCAGAAGTCAGCTATAGAGAGAATAGTGTGGAGCCCGATTCTGAAGTACAAGCCTTTTGTGATGGACAGACATCTGGTTCACGCCCTAGTGGAATCACGGGTTCCCGAGTCGAAGGCATTCAGGATAGGTCAGGGAGAGGTTCCATTCTCAGTGTATGATGTGACCTTATTAACTGGCCTCCCTGTCACGGGTCAACATGTTACATTTGACCAGGGGGAAGGTCCATGTGAGGTGGAGGACATGGTGAAGGAAGTGATAGATGACCTTATCAGTAGAGAAAGGGTGAGGTGATGGACTGGTCGGGCCGACATACGAATGTATCGGAACTATATTTGAGTTATAATCGAGCTGTGTAAGCAGAACAACACCCCAGAGAGGTTGGGCCTGTTCACTAAGTTGTACGCCTTGCTGGCGATAAGTGGGTTACTATTCCCACGAACTGCGGGGGGTGTGACGTGGGAGTTAATTGGCATGGGAAGATGTGCGCGGGATGGCTGAGTACAACTGGTCGCAAGCGGTGTGGAGCTTCTTGGTGGAAGCAATAAAGGACACGAAAGAGAAAATCCCATTGAAGAAAAACTTACAGATGCATGGGTTTGCAATGATACTTCAGGTATGGCTTGCTTTCACGTAAATGTGCTCATCGGTTGATGTAACTGGTTAACTTGCAAGAGTAACTTGTGATGTCATTTGTGTCGAATAGGTGTGGTTTTATGAGCATACAAACATGTATGCGCATGCTAATGAGAAGTGTGCGCCACACATTGCAAGTTACGTGAACTTATACATAGGCCGCAAGTATGATGCTGCAAAGCTCATTTCGTAAGCAACAGTGAAGGCTTTCAGTGACACAGAAGATTTCAACGTCTACGTGGAGGATGCACAGGTATGGTACAAACATATATGCATGAACCGATAATGATGTGCAATAGTGGGGATACAAATGCTGAGTTAGTTACATGTGAGTGTGGAAGAGACGGGTGTGATGTGTCATCTTATTTGCCCTGGGAGTGTGAGTCGTGGGTAGTTATGGCCAAAGTCAGTGATAGGGAGTTGGGCAGGTAAGGCAAATATGTGTTGGAGTCTTTGTTATAGGTCACATGTGGATTTTATGTTCCGTACTTCTATATTAGGAAGTGCTTCGTGTGGGGTAGACAAATGTGGTCCGTTTATGGTTGCAGGGAATTATAAGCATTGAGGAGCGCCTCTAAAGGATGAGGGAGGCACTGTGGACACCAAAAGAGGCATTAACGTTAGAGAGAGTCGCCCACGCTGCCACAAAGAAGGGGCTAGAACATATGAAGGCATTGCTTATGGGCAGGGGCCAGGGAGGTAGTCTCACGGGAGATATGCAAAATGAAGGGCTCCAGTGCGCCGATGGAGATGGTGAAGGCAGCGCACATGCAAGTGACAGAAGAGTGAGTACATCATTGGGTGATGACAAGCATTCGTTCCATAGCAGCTTACATACTGCGGACGTGGCGAGCGCTGAAGATGCACAGAAGCGTGAGCTCTTCGGTAAGGCCATACAACCTAAAGGGGAAAAGGAGATGGTTGCATCCCCCATGCGGCAGAGGAAGATGTGGTCCCCACACTGGAGTACGATACAAAACAACCACATGCAAACGACAATGGTGAAGAGGGGATGTACGCGTTGCTGGTGAAGGGAGCAACTCAAGCATTGCAAAGAGGATACGGAGAAGTCCTCAGCGGCGGCATCCCTCAGCAAAGCGGATATCACTGTGCGTTAATCCGACCGCCGCTCCGTGCACAGGGAAGCACAGAATGGGGAATATATACGCATCCCGCAAACGGTCCATGAAGGCGACCACCAACACAAGCAAAGAAGAAGAGGTGGAAGAGATAAGGAGTGGCGCACTGTAGGTGGACAATGTGATGACAAAGGTCATGGCAGTCATCGTTCCTGTTGCAGCTGCAGGTGGCCCGGATCATGGCCCACGAGGGAGCCATGACGCGATGGGCCAATCTGAAGAGGATCAACTTCGGAAGACCGACAAGGGCACTGAGCCGACCACAGCGGCAAACAGCACTCCGACTGTTGCAGTCGGGGACGCCCCCATCCTTCAGGTACAGATCATCCCGTTTCTCTAAACTTAACTAACACACTTGACACCAGCTGTAATGGGTTTTCATATTTGCAACTTAGAAGCAGATATGGTTCTGATCATGTCCTTGCCACAGGGAGGGCAAAACATGTCTGCGTTGCTGGGCGCAGTGGACACCGGTGAGGAGCCCA